>BPLR01007277.1:0-17006 GCA_021605095.1 Caerostris extrusa
TTACGTATTGCTCAATCTAAAAATATTTTTAATCTATAAGTCTCGCGAGCCACTTTTCTCTTCTTGTAAATATAAATTTAATATTTATATATTGATCACAATCCACTTTAAGCAGTAGGTCCCGGTCCTAATACAGGATCGTAGAGCGTGCATTGTTACTCCGCGCCCGTAGCTTACCATCAAGTTAGCACGCCCCCTGGTTAATGCAAAGTGAGTAACATCGGTGCAGCCCTTATAGCGAAAGATCACGGTCTATTTGCCAGCTGCATTAGGAAGGAAAAAATGTATATTGGATCACAAGAAAATACATCATTTATGTCATTTCAACAGAAGATACTGAATGTTGTTTCAATAGGAAATACGTAATTATTGTTTTTAACAGGAAATACTTAATTACTGCTAAACTATACTTGACTATTGCATGAAAATCAGTAATAGTTTAAATTATTTAATTTAATAGACAATTTTAGATAGAGGCTACATAGAAAATGTAAAAGAAAACATCACTTGTATCGAAGTCAGCCAGTAGAGGACTGCATTAATCTAGAGTTATTGGACCAATGAAGAAGTAATATATTTTACAATTGCAATCAATAATATTTTAAATCTATAAATTTAATGATCCACTACGTTTTTTCATATAAATTTAATAATAATATAGTAATCACAAGAAAAATTTGTCTTTTAATATTTTCAACCTGAAAAAGAAAACAAAAGAAACTGTTTCAATAGGAAATACTTTATTATTGTGTTGTATTATTGTGTGTAATTACTGTTTGAAAACAGGAAATACTTAATTATTGTTATTATTGTTATTACCGGAAATACGCAATTACTATTTCAACAGGAAATACTTAATTAATGTTTCAACAGGAAATACCTCAATTATTGTTTCAATAGGAAATCAATACAATAATAGTTTTTTTTAAAAACTATACTATCTGTAATAGTTTAAATTAGTTAATTTTAATAGACAAATTTTACTTTAAGTGTCAAATTCGAATTAATTCAGGTATCCCTTTTTATCACAAAAGAAAATCACTCCTCATTAATTGTTTCCAACATGCTGATTATGTTGCATTGAATTAAAGTAGTTTATCTCAAAACGCTTTTTTTCAACAGGCAATTACGAAATAACGAGTTTATTAAATTACGAAAGAGGCTTATAAAATAAAAGATAAATACTTGTCATACATGACAAAAACAGTAATAGTTTAAATCACTCATTTCGATAGACAATTAAAAAGAAAAATTTGTCTTGTTCGAAATCTGCCAGGAGGCAGACGGCCTTGAACTATCATGAAGTTATTGGGCCAGTGAAGAAGAAGTAATATTTTTTTTTTGCAATTAGCAATAAACATATTTTTTAATCTATAAGTCTCATGAGAACCAACGTTTTATTGTAAATATAATTTTAATATTCATATATTGATCAGAAGAAAATATACCATTTAATATTTCAACAGGAAATACTTTATTATTATTTCAACAGGAAATACCAATTATTGTTAGAACAAGAAATACTTAATTATTGTTTCAACAGAAATGCTTAATTATTGTTTCAACGGGAAATACTTAATTATTGTTACAACTTGAATATATCTTTAGATCCTGCAAAGCATGGTATATATTTTATACTTTATATAAAATAAAAGGTAAATTTTTGCCATGCATGACAATTAGTAATAGTTTAAATTAGTTAATTTTAATAGACCATTTTTACTTAAGTGTCGAAGTTAAATTACTTTAGGTATTCCTTATTACAAAAGAAAACACAATTTCATTAATTGTTTCAACAGAAAATATTTAATTATTGTTTCAACACGAATATATCTGTAGATCTTACAAAAGCATGGTACACATTTTAAAAGAATAGGCTTTATATAAAATAAAAGACAAAACGTTTGCCATGCATGACTATCAGTAATAGTTTAAATTAGTTTAATTTAATAGACAATTTTACTTAGTGTCGAAGTGAAATTAATTCAGGTATCCTTTATCACAAAAGAAAACACAATTTCATTAATTGTTTCCAACATGCTGATTAGCTTGCATTGAATTAGAGTAGTTTATCTCAAAATGCTTTTCCTCAACAGGCAATTACGAAATAACGAGTTTATTCCATTACGAAAGAAGCTTAATATTTTTTTTTTTCCTTAAAATTCAATTTTTCTGTCAGGAAGGCTAAAGCATTCTCGATTTCTTTTTTATCTTCCATGACTTTTTTTTTTTTTTTCATTTACTTCCAAACTCTTGAAAAGTTTTAGAAGAAAAACAACACCTCGAAAAGACAGCTCGTTACTACAATGCTAAATATACGGGTTTTGTTAACAAGCTTTGCTGCAACGAAAATTGTTCTTTCTTTTGGTAGAGGAAGCTTTTTCATTATTTCACCTCGATTTTTCTCTCCATAAATGATTCAGCTTGATATACAAGGCATCATTCAATACAGAACCGTTTGAAGTTTGCTTAATATTTGTCATTAAAAGATATACGTGCAGTTTTTCTCCTATATTTCATCACTGTGATGATTTTTTTTTTTCTTTTTTTTACGTTTTTAAAACTATACATTTCAAAAAGTTCTGTATTGAAAAAGTTTTTGGAAAATGTCATTTTTTTCCACTTTTTATGATAAAATAAAAGGATCAGTAGAAAAACCATGTGCCTTATCATTTGAAAACTCAAATAATCAATAACTGTCAAAACATATTTTTTTTGTGAAATTAATTAAAATAACTTTCTTAAATATTTATTCAGATTGTAAATCTTTCATATTTAGTATATCTTTTATAATCTTTAAAATGGGCCTTATCATTTTAAAACCCGAATAGCTGTCAAAACGAGAACTTTCTGACCTAATTAAAATACTTTTTAAAATATATATTGAGATTGTAAATCTCTTATAGATGGTATCAAATATTTTTATACATAACTTTAAAAATTTAAATTAATATTTAAAAAAACTAACTTTACTTCAAATACTTTACAAAGCCTAGATCATAAAATTTTTTTTGATTAATTATCAAAATTAATCATCGAATAAAATTAATTATTGATTAATTATTCTTTCAATGAACCGTTTGAAGTTTGCTTAATATCTGTCATTAAAAGATATACGTGATTTTTTTCTTTTATATTTTAACACTGGGATGATTTTTTTGACAAATTTAAACTATACATTTCAAAAAGTTTTGTATTGAAAAGTTTTTTTTTTTTTGGATTCTTTATGATAAGTTTGATCATTGATCATTGATTATAAAATGCAATGATCAATAGTAGAAGAAATCGGCCTTGTCATTTGGGAAAACTCAAATAATCAATAACTGTCAAAAAGAGAATTTTCTGAGCAAATTAAAATAACTTTCAGAAAATATCTATTGAGATTGTAAATTTTTATATCTAATATATATATATATATATATATATATATATATTAATATTGTAAATTTGTGAAATCTTTTTAAAAATAAAAGATAAAACTTTGCCATGCATGACAATCAGTCATAGTTTTATATATTATTTATATTTTTTAATTAATTATTTAAGTTAAATATTTAATTTACATTTGATATAGAAATATTTAATTTACATAATATTTCTATAACAACTTAATTAAATATTGTTTTATCAAATATTTTTATACGTACACTTAAAAAAATTGAAATTATTATTTCAAAACAAATAACTAACATTATTTTACATAGCCCTGATCATATTTTTTATTAATTATCAAAATTAACCATAAATAAAAATCAATTATTGATTGATTATTATTTCATAGAATCATTTGACTTTACCTTTACATTTGTCATTAAAAGATATACGTGAATTTTTTCTCCAATATTTTAACACTAGGATGTCTATTTTTTCTTTTTTCTTTCGTTTTTAAAACTATACATTACAAAAAAAAGTTCTGTATTGAACAAGTTTTTTGGAAAATTTTATCTTTTTGGATTCCTAGTGATAAAATAAGATGAAAAAATTGTGCCTTATCGTTTGAAAACTCAAATAATCAATAAATGTTAAAAAAAAGAATTTTCTGAGCTAATTAAAATAACTTTCTGAATATAGATTGAGATTGTAAATCCTTTATATAATCGAATATTTTTATACATACCCTTAAAAAATTGAAATTATTATTTTAAAGAAATAACTAACTTTATTTAGACTTGGTCATGAAAAGGTTTTGATTATTTATCACAGGTAATCGTTAATTAAAAGCAATTATTATTGATTGATTACTGATTCATTGAACAGTTTGGAGTTTGCTTAATATTTGTCAGTAAAAGATATACGTAAATTTTGTTTTACATTTTTAGCACTGCGTTTTTTTTTTTTACGTATTTAAAACTATACTTTATCTTTTTATACATTTTTCACGATAAAATAAAATGATCAATAGGAAAATAATGTGTCTTATCATTTGGAAAACTCAAATAATCGATAAAGATGAAAAAAGAATTTTCTGAGCTAATTAAAATAACTTTCTGAAAATATATAATGAGATTATAAATCTTTTGAATCTTGTACCAAATATTTTTACACACAGCCTTAAAGAAATTGAAATTATTATTTCAAAAGAAATAACTAACTTTACATACTAATACTTTACTTAGCATTGGCCATAAAATTTTTTTTGATTAATTATCAAAATTAATCTTAAATTAAAAAATCAATTATTGATTGATTATTATTTCATTGAACTGTTTGAAGTTTGCTTAATATTTATCTTTTAAATGTATACTTGTATTTGTATATTTATATTAAATGTATATTTTTTACTTATTTAAAACTATACATTTCAAAAAGTTCTGTATTGAAAATGTTTTTTTTTTTAATTTTATCTTTTTCGGATTCCTCATGAAAAAAATAAAATGTTCGATAAAAAAAAAAGTGTCTTATCATTTAGGAAACTCAAATAATCGATAACTGTCAGAAAGAGAATTTTTTTTTTGGGAAGCTAATTAAAATAACTTTCTGAAAATATATAGATTGTAAATCGATTTATAGATAGCAAAGACAGATATTAACATAGATTGTAAATTGTAAATTGTAATAGCACAGATTGTAAATTGTAATTGGTTATAAATCTTTTATTTCTTGTATCAAATATTTTTATACATACCCTTAAAAAAATTGTAACGATTATTTTAAAAGAAATAACTAACTTTACTTTAAATGCTTTACATAGTCTTGATCATAAAATTTTTTAATAATTATTAAAATTCTTCCTTAATTAAAATCAATTGTTGATTGAATATTATTTTATCGAACATTTTGAAGTTTGCTTAATATTTATCATAAAAAAGATATGCGTGAATTTTTTTCCCTAAATTTTAACACTGCGATGAATATTTTTACTATATAATACATATTAACATAACTATATAGTACATATTAACATAACTATATAGTACATATTAACATAACTATATAGTACATATTAACATAACTATATAGTACATATAGTACACATAGTAAATTATTTAAAACTATATAGTACATTTCAAAAAGTTAAATAACTTTCTGGGAAAAAAAAAACTTTCTGAACATATATTGAGATTATAAAACTAGTAAAAATTATTTAAATTTATTTCAGTTTATTCCAACTAAAATTCCTTATCATACAAAGAATTTGATATTGAATAATTTCTGGATATGTTCAGAAAAACTTTTTTTGTTGCAAAGGAATATTTATTTCTTACAAAGTAACTAAATTCAGTTATCTCTTTTTCTAAGAAAACGAAGTTATCTTTGCATTTTTATAAGTGTATTTTCTAATTTTTTTTTTTTTAATGTAAAATATTAAAAATTTCTTCTTCTTCATTGGCGCAACAGCCTCATTGTGAGGCTAGACCATTTGCTTACTGGCAGATTTCGAGGAGAGGGAGGATGTTTTCTTTTTACGGGGTAGGGTTGTCATTCTTGCGCCCAATTCTCGGCAGTCATATTAGGCCGGGATTTACGATTTAAAGTGAATTCCAAACCATAAACATACATGGCACGGCCGGAACTGAAACCTCGAAACCTGTAGCAAGCGCCAAAAGCTGAATCCAACCGCTCATCATCATTGGCGTAACCATCCCATGGTGGACTAAGGCCATCTGCCTACTGGAAGTTTTGGAAACAGGAGATGTTTCGTTTTTAGGGGTAGGGCTGTCAGCGCTACTCCAAACGCTCTACAATCATATTCGCCCGGTACCTACGGTATAAAGTGGATTCCGAACCACTACAAACATCTATGACAATCTCGACATTACAAAACCTCGGCACCGAGTGCCAGAGCCTAGTTAGTCGGCCATCAGACATCTACATGTTGTAAGGGAGAAATGTCTGAATCCCTCACTTATAAACAGCAAAAGGAGGCTGTTGGGGGGCTTTTAAATATGTTATTACAATCACATCGAATCTCCTCCTTTATGAAAACTGGGACCACGACTGACACAAAAAAATGGAATTGAACATTTGGCTCATTTGCACACTACCTGCCTACCTTATAACTGGGTTTCCAAATCATTCCAGGCAAGATATCTTTGTTACGTTCATATTAGACCGTGACCTATGGTTTAAAGTAGATTACACTTGACTCTTAGCAGATACAAAATGCATCTGATGAAAGATACAGTCCGTTCAATAAATGATGTTTGAAAATAAAATAAAATAACATAAAATAACCTTTTGATAGTTTTTTTTTTAAAACAATTAGCAACATTAAAAATTAACAAATTAAAAGTTTTTTTTGAAAGAATTCTATAATTAAACAACTGATAATTAAAGCAACTTAAAAGAAATTTATTTAAGAAATTCAAATACAAAAATAATTTATTTAAACAAATTTGCCATCTAAAACGAAAATAATGTTTTGTTTATCAATATTTATTGTATTTAACATTTTAATTATAATATTTTAGAATGCTTTATTATTTAAAAGGTTAATAATTGTAAATAATAGTACAAAAATCACTGAACACCAATAAAGGAACTTGAATAAATGAATCTTTTAATTATAATATTCTTACGTTATAAAATAAAAGAATTGCAAAATTTGGCTATTCCCAACAAATTTACTAACATTCCATAATCTTTTCAATTTTATATGACGAAAGCGTAAATTAATTATTCCTCAGCCATTGAACCTCTCGTATTTACTGAGAAAATAAGAAAATATGATAAATTTCTTACAGCATTGGTACAGAGAATTCATAATTCGTATAAGCCTTGGAGGATATTACTACCTTAAACCATTAACGAAACCGCTTCAGACGTGGTTAGCAAGAAAAAAGAAAAGTAATTAATTTTTTAAAATATTCCAAGTTGACATAATCATTTTTGAATATTTTCCATTCATTGTGCCTTTTAAAAATTAACTAATGAAAGGAATTCTTAGAGTAACTCAGAAAATTTTCTATTTTCAAACGGAATAAAATGAATTACTTTGCAATGAATTTAAATTTATTGCAGAATTACTGAAATATATAATTTAAGTACACATTTTGCCGTAACTGGGTGAAGAACGAAATTACGAAAGAATCGAAATTTTCGTCTCAAATTTTTAAATTTGTTAAATAATTATTACAATGTGGTCGTAAATTTTTAATGTACTGTTGTTTACGCTTTTGATGTCAATGTTATGCCGGGAAACTTCAATTATTAGATAATAACCTAAATAATATAATGAAATATGAACTTACATTTTGTAACACATTTATTGGTTTTATTCTTCATAAGCACTGACTAATTGAAAGTCAGTTCCCAATTCCGTTTCTATTTCGTTGCATTTACATATTTCTTGGTAGTTTTCTAATGTCTATTCGATCCCAATTTCAAATACATTTATTTAAAATATTTTACCAACTTTAAACACAACAATAACTTTAACTTTAACAGACTTTTATATTAAAATTAGCTTTAGATGAAACTTTAACAAACGGTTATATTAACATGAGCTTTAGCTTCAACTTTAACATTTTTGATATATTTTAACAATTTTATAAAAACAAGTTAGCAGCTTTAAAAATTAAAGCATTAAAATATTTTTTTTTAAATTTTTTTTTTTTTGACTAATTGAAAATCAGCACACAATTCCGTTTCTATTTCATTGCATTTTACATATTTCTTCATAGTTTTCGAATTTCAATTCGATTTAAATTTCAAAAATTTTATTCAAAATATTTTACAAACTTTAAATGTAAACATTAACTTTATCTTTAACAAGCTTTTACATTTTTATCTTTAGATTTAATTTGAACAAACTTTATATAAAATTAACTTTTGCTTTAACTTTGACATTTTTGATATTTTTTTAAGAATTTTATAAAAAAAAAATTAGTAACATTAAAAATTAAAATATTAAAACATTAAAAGCTTTTTATGAAATAATATTGTAAATAAACACCTGTTAATTAAAGTAAGTAACTTATTAAACTTAACTTTTAGTAATTATAATACAAAAATAGTTTATTTATTCAGATGTGCTTCCTAAAAAACGGAATTAACGCTTTAAGCTTTATTAATATATATTTGCAAGTATTTCTTCATTTAATTATAATATTTTAGAATACTTTATTATTTAACAAGTTAATAATTATAAATAAT
This sequence comes from Caerostris extrusa, assembly GCA_021605095.1. Taxonomy (NCBI): domain Eukaryota; kingdom Metazoa; phylum Arthropoda; class Arachnida; order Araneae; family Araneidae; genus Caerostris; species Caerostris extrusa. Next base: position 8,596 of record BPLR01007277.1, read on the forward strand.
ACCACTAATAATACTGTACACCAATAAAATAACTCAATAAATAAGTCTTTTAATTACAATATTCTACCGTTATAAAATAAAGAATTTCAAAATTTGACTTTTCCCAAATATTTACTAGCATTCAGAATATTCTCAATTTTCTATGACGAAGGCTTAAATTAATTATTCCCACAGCCATTGAACCTCTCGCATTTACTCATAGAAAATATGAAAATAAGGATAAATTTCTTAAAGCATCGGTTGAAGGGAATTAAAGCCTTATGCATAAGCCAGGGGAGGATATCACTAACCTTAGCTATTAACGAAACCGCTTCAGTTGTGGCTAACAAGAAAAGGAAAGATATTAATTTTTAAAATATTCCAAGTTGATATAATCATTTTTAAATATTTTCCATTCATTACACCTTTTAAAAATTAACTAATGAAAGGAATTCTTGGAATAACTTAGAAAGGTTTCTATTTTCAAATGGGATAAAATGAATTGCATTGCAATGAATGTAAATTTATTAAAGAATTACTGAAATATATAATTTAAGTACACATTTTGCCTTAACTAAGTGAGCTTCGACTCATTACGTAATCATCTTCGTCTCACATTTTTAAATTCGTTAAATAATTATTACAATGTTGTCGTAAATTTTAAATTTACTGTTATTTAACGCTTTTGATCGTATTGTTGTGCCAGAAAATTTCAATTATTATCTAATAATCTAATTATTATAATGAAATATGAATTTAAATTTTGTAACACATTTATTGGTGTTCAGCTTCATAAACAGAGACTAACTGAAAATCAGAACATAATTCCGTTACATTTTATATGTTCTTATTGTTCATAGTTTTCTAATCTTTATTTGATCCCAAGATCAAATATCTGATTTTTTTTTTTAATAAACTTTAACATTTACAAATTTGCTTTACACAAACAATAAACTTAAACTTTAAATTTAACTTTACTTTACCCCTCCCCTCACCACTATAAAAGAGCGCCATTTGGCTAGCGCTCTGTCCTTTGGAACATCGGGGTTCAGGTTCCAATCCTGCAGGTGGCATGGATATTTGTCAGTGGTTCGGAATCCACGTTTAAAATATAAGTCCCTGTCTAATTAGCCCAAAGTGTGTATAAAATGGCCGTAGAATGACAAACCAAACCAATCTTCATTGGCGCAACATCCACGTTGTAGGTCAAGGCCGTCTAACTATGGGCAGATTTCTAGGGAAGATAAGTTTTTTTACAGAGTAGGGTTATAAGCCCTACACCAAACTCTCTACAGTCATATCATACGTTTTAAAGGGTTCCGAACCACTACGAACATCCGTGGCACCGTCGGGAATAGAATCCGAAACCTGTGGCATCGAGTGCAAGAGCTAATCAAATACCCAGCCATCAGACATCTACAGGGGAGAAATTTCTTAATCACTTCACTTATAAACAGCAAAATGGCTATTGGAAGCCTTTTAAACACATTGTTGCAATTCCATCGAGTCTCCTTATTTAAGAAAACTGTGACTACAACTGACATGATAGAACATGATAGAATTGAACATTCGCCTATCTCCACACTACCTGCTCTCCTTATCATTGGGTCTCCAAACCACTCCAGGCAAGATATCTTCATTACGTTCTTATCAGACCTTGACCTATGGCTTAAAGTAGATTACACTTGAATCTAGCAGATCCCTAATATATCTGATGAAAGCTACAGACCCTTCAATAAATGATGTTTGAAAATAAAAATAAACTAGCATAAAATAATTTTTTGATATTTTTAAAACAATTAGCAACATTAAAATTTGACACATTAAAAGATTTGTTTGAAAGAATTTTATAATTAAATACCCGCTAATTAAAATAACTTAACTTTTAAGAAATTCAAATACAAAAATAATCTATTTATACACACGTGCATCCTAAGTAAAGTTCTATGCTTTATTAATATCAATATTTATTGTAATTTAACATTTTAATTATAATATTTTAGAATGCTTTATTATTTAACAAGTTAATAATTGTAAATGGTATCAAAAATCACTAAACACCAATAAAGGAACTGAATAAATAAGTCTTTTAATTATAATATTCTAACGTTATAAAATAAAGAATTGCAAAAATTTGACTATTCCCAAATATTTACTAGCATTCCAGAATCTTATCAATTTTCTATGACGAAAGCGTAAATTAATTATTCCCACAGCCATTGAACCTCTAGTATTTACTCATAGAAAATAAGAAAATATGATAAATTTCTTAAAGCATTGGTACAGAGTTAATTCATAAGCCATGGTGGATATTACTACCTTAAACATTAACGAAACCGCTTCAGACGTGGTTAGCAAAAAAAAAGAAAGTAATTAATTTTTTAAAATATTCCAAGTTGATATAATCATTTTTGAATATTTTCCATTCATTACGTCTTTTTTTAAAAAATTAACTAATGAAAGGGAATTCTTAGAGTAACTCAGAAAATTTTCTATTTTCAAACGGAATAAAATGAATTGCTTTGCAATGAATTTAAATTTATTGCAGAATTAATGAAATATATAATTTAAGTACAGATTTTGCCGTAACTGGGTGAAGAACGAAATTGAAAATTAGAAAAAAGAATTACGAAATCATCTTCGTCTCAAATTTTTAAATTTGTTAAATAATTATTACAATGTGGTCGCAAATTTTAAATATACAGTTATTTAACTCTTTTGATCTCAATGTTAAGCCAGTAAATTTCAATTATTAGATAATAACCTAAATAATATAATGAAATATGAACTTACATTTTGTAACACATTTATTGGTGTTAAACTCCATAAATATTGACTAATTGAAAATCAGTTCACAATTCCGTTTCTATTTCTTGCATTTGCATGTTTCTTCCTAGTTTTCTAATCTATTCGATCTCAATTTTAAATATTTTATTTTTAAAATATTTTTGCAAAAATTTAAAATATAAAATTAACTTAAACAAACTTTTTATATTAACATTAGCTTTAGCTTCAGCTTTAACAAACGTTTATATTAATATTAACTTTAGCTTTAACTTTAACAAACTCTTATGTTAACATTAGATTTAGCTTTTAACAAGCGTTTATATTAACATTAGCTTTAGTTTTTAACTTTAACAATCGTTTATACATTACTTTTAATTTTACTTTTTAAATTTTTTTAACATTTTTTAACATTTTTGATATTTTTTAACAATTTTATTAAAAAAATAGCAGCATTAAAAATTAAAACATTGAAAGGTTTTTTGAAAGAATTTGATAAAAGTGCACCTGGTAATTAAAATAACCTAACTTTTAAGAAATTCAAATACAAAAAAAATAATTTATTTATACAGATGTGCCACCTAAAACGAAAATGATGCATTATTCCTTATTAATATCAAAATTTAGCTGCATTTCTACATTTTAATTATACTATTTTAGTATACTTTTATTATTTAAAAAAGTTAATAATAGTACAAATATCACTGTACACCAATAAAGGAACTGAATAAATAAATCATTTAATTATATTATTCTAACGCTATAAAATAAAGAATTGCTAAATTTGGCTTTTCCTAAATGTTTACTAGCATTCCAGAATCTTCTCAATATTTTCTATGAAGAAGGCGTAAATTAATTATTTCCACAGCCTTGAATCTTTCGTATTTACTTCATAGAAAATAAGAAAATATGATAAATTTCTTAAAACATCGGTACAGAGCTGAATTCGTAAGCCTTATGCATAAACCATGGACGATATTGCAACCCTTTAACCATTAATGAAACCTCTTCAGATGTGGTTATCAAGAAAAAGAGTAATTAATTTTTAAAATATTCCAAATTGATATAATCATTTTTGAATATTTTCCATTCATTACGTCTTTTAAAAATTAACAATGAAAGGAATTCTTGGAATAACTCAGAAAAGTTTCTATTTTCAAACGGAATAAAAATGAATTGCGTTGCTATGAATTTAAATTTATTGCAGAATTATTGAAATATATAATTTAAGTACATATTTTGCCTTAACTAGGTGAGAATACGACACATTGCGTAATCATCTTAGTTCACATTTTTAACTTCGTTAAATAATGATTACAATGTGGTTGTAAATTTAAATTTACAGTTATTTAACGCTTTTGATCTCATTGTTATGAGGAAATTTGAATTATTATCTAATAACCTATTAATATAATGAAATATGAACTTACATTTTGTAACGCATTTATTGGTGTTAAACTCATAAGCAGTGACGAATTGAAAATCAGTTCACAATTCCGTTTCTATTTTGTTGCTTTTTGCATATTTCTTCCTAGTTTTTAATCTCTATTCGATCCCAATTTCAAATAATTTTATTTAAAATATTTTACTAACTGTAAATATAACATTAACTTTAACTTTAACAAACTTTTATATTAACATTAGCGTTAGCTTTTAACTTTAACATTAGCGTTAACATTAGCTTTATTTCACTTTACCCCCGCACCTGATCACTGTAAAAAGACTATGTATCCGCCCCTACCAGTTAAAAAGGTGAAAATGGTTGGTAATAAAAAAAAAGAATGACAAATTGAGTAATTATTGAAATGCAGGGTACAATGAATTACAATACAGAAAAGTCAAAGTAAGCTATGGTAATATGTGACGAACATAAGCATAAGTGAAAACGAGAACCTTCAATACAGAAGGAATAAATGTTGCTGATATATCTAGAAAAAAAAATATGACACGGATGCAAAATTTTAGACTACTTTCCTTTTTATGAAGATAGAAAACTTATTGAATGTCAGAATGGGAGCAGAGAATTTAATTTGTATTCCAGGGGTAATGTTTTTTGTTAGTAATTAAATGTTCATTTTTTTTTCTATACAATTCATTAATTTGATGATATTCATCTGGTCCATGGGTTGTACACAATATTTCTATGCTACTAAATGCAAAAAAAAAAAGTTGAGAAGATATTTTGAGATGCAAATAATACTGTATGAACACAAATAATTGCACAGTGGAATGGTTTCCAGTTTCACCTGCAATTTCATGCTTTTTCTAACCTTCCAGCAATCATGCCTTCCATAGATTTTTAGATGTTTTATTTTTAAATGTAAAATTAAATGTTGCATTTAAAAATGTCAGGATGTATTTATTTAAATTATACTTTAAACGATAAATATAATTTATTTAAAGAAATGCTATTTTAATTCGTGTATTATATATTTATTCAATATATAAATATTGTAAATCTGAGACATTAAAATAATTTTAAATGCCCAAAGAATTGTATAAATGATTGAAAAGTAGAGGAACGCAATTGCCGACATAGTTAATGAATTATTTGCATTTTAAGTAAAATTTAATAAAGAAACAAATGTTGAACTTAACTTTAGATATAAAGGAATATACCAATCTTCATAGTCATTGAATCGCAGCTTTGTATTCTAAACAAATGTGTTTGGTGTGCTCCAGATTTAAATTTTTGGTAAATTCCACACATGAATTTTGTGCTTGTAATTTTGGTAAGCTTGCATCTTCATTTCTCTGATGTCGCTCCTTCTAATTTAATGCCTGTTTCTGATTTTCTTCTAAACACTTTCATTTGCAAATCACTTTGAAGATAAGTAGAATATCTTCAAAAGTGATTTACAACTTATCTTCAAACTTCTTTATATGCTTCGTTTTAAATTTGCAAGTTGTCTTCTTATTTTAGATTCTTCTAATTAATTTTTTCCAGTTGTTGGTTGAATGAATTATATAACTATTGATAGCAGCCATTCAACATTGAGAAAAACAACACAAGAAGCCAACGTCTCGAGTTTCTGGCAACATCGAAGATAACTAAAGTTTGCCCCCTTGTGTCCACAAGCCCTTAGTAAAAATTGCAGTTTATGATACAACAGTAGGTTATTTAACCTAACTAAATCCAAGAAACATGATATAAAGACGTATTTTCAAGCGTTTCCAACACAAAATTAAAAACTCTAACAAGATCGCACATGTTTCATAGTAAAATTTCCCTATATAGTAGTTAAATGAAAGGAGCAGGTCAGATGAAGGTCATCAATTATTGAAACTTCAACGAAAGTAGTTCAAGTTTATTTGAACGCCAAAGGAATATTGAATTTTAAATTTCTAGAATTTTAAAGAAAATTTAAATGAAATTAAAAGTGCCTATTGTTATGCTTTGGAAAGAAAAATATGTTTGTAACTTATATATGTACACATCAAGTCTAAATAAGTAGCAATTCTTCTCAAGGATTTAGAGAGCCCTCACAGCAAAATACCAGCGATTTTCCCAGGATAACACACTGACGATGACAAATAGCAGTTACAGCGATTACGAATGTTTGACAGTTGTGACAAACACAAACAACAAAAGTAAAAGAACATTAGTAAAAAACTAAGTGTCTTATAGTTATTTTTGCGTCAAACCTTATAATTCTATTACATATATAGTAAATGCGCATGCATACTACTTCAACACATACACAGTAAAAGGAGTTACAAACTTAAACACAAAGCGTTTAATAACGTATCTATATGAAATTTATGAATTAAGATTTTATATCAATTTAAATATTTTAATTGAATGAATTAAAAGTGTTATACCATTTTTTATTTAATATAGAGTATAAAATATTCTTAACGTATGATCATTAAATTAAAGAGATCATATTTAAAAACACAACTAGAACTTGAACAACCGAAGAAATATTGCGAGCAAAGCATAGTGACATCATTTTAATAGTTTTTGCATTTGTAATGGAATATAAAATTATATTTGTCTGAATTGAAACTTACTTTTAAATATTAAGCATACTATTATTAAACATTTTAGTTTTTTAAAAAATACTAAACTAAAAATCAAGAATTGGCAAATGCAGTTCTGTTTGGTACCTTTACACACAAGTACGACCATCGTGATAGCTTTATAAAGAACGACAATATTTTTGAAAAAGACACCCACATACTTCCATGCTCGTTATAAAATGCAATCATTGTAAATAAGACTGGGTCGTGATGCAACAACGAGACAGCGATCGCTTGGTGTGGTGTTCAAATGTGCTGAACTGCTCGTCATGACATCTTTCTTAGCTCGAACGGCGCAATTTTCCTGACACGGCCACATAGCATTGCTATGGGAACCTCGCATAGCCCAGGTAATAAGTCTGTACCCTCGTAATATGTCTTCCTCTCGGAAGTTAGTGACCACCGAGATCTTACACGATAGATAAGTTTTCTGTGAAAGGTAAATATATAGATGTACGATGCCGCATGTAGCTACTATAACACCTTACATTTATCTGTGCATGAAAGTCGCAAGAACTATAGTTGTACCCCCTCCGCTGACATGTATGTCCCTTTTCCTAATTATCCATTTTATATATACTATAGCTGGCTTTATTTCCACCTAAGTTATAAATCATGTAGTTGTACGACCTCGCATGTTATATCTTCACCACGTTGTATTTAATTGACAATCTCGCATGTATTAATATAACTTTGCATGTAGTCGCACGACCTTTGGCATGCATCACTGTATCATCTCGAAGATGTGTCTGTAAGTTCCAATCATGTTGCTCGTCAGGTATCTCGTCAGGTAGCTTACGCATTTCCCCTCCACAAATTTTCATTTTAAGGTAAACTATAGCTGGAATTATGTCTGCCTAAGTTGTAAGCATGTAGTTGTCCCACACTCGCATGATCTGAGTAACATGTATGTCCTCTTTTACAATTTTCTCCTTCATACAGACTGCATCTGCCATTACTTCTCTCTGAGATTTTCATGCATGTAGCTGTACGACCTTGCACGGCATACGCCCAGCCTCTTGCACGCACTGGCCCTCTTGTGCATTAGTGACCATTTGCATCTTATTTAGAGTTTTACATCTTTAACCTCCATAATGAAGAAAAAGTTAATGTATTTTTATTCTTAGTAAGCAAACGTGGATTTAAATTCGATTCCTACTTGGTAATAAAAATTTAGGTTAAATGTTTAAGAAATGAATAGAAAGCATAAGCAGTGACAGATTTCATAGACTTTACGATATTCGAATGTGAGGGCTATTAATTTTAAAATTCGTCCATAAAGTCGTTATCTTTTGTTGGAGCCTTCAATTTAACAAAAACATTCTTTATATTGAAAGCAAAATTACATTAGATGCTGATTATTTAAGAAACACAATTGCACACATCATCGTGAAAGATTACTACTTTAATGAGCGCTTGTCCAATATTTCTCTCAAAAATCATTTAAAACAAACACTTTACAAAAGAGGCAGCAATCAAAATGCCCAACACACAATTCATCACCATTAAATCTCGGTCCTGCAATAAAATCCAACCATCATTTTTCAGAACCGAAAACAGCCGAGACCTTGAGGAGTAATAATTCAAAGCGAATTACACGTCGAACGACACCAGCAATACGTAGC
>BPLR01007278.1:0-22638 GCA_021605095.1 Caerostris extrusa
CAATAGGAAAGTGTGCAATAATACTTCAGCAAATATATTTTTCCCACTACAAATGATTTATGACTATATAGAGTTGATTTATTGATTTATTTTTATAAATAAAAAATAACTTTCTTTTGATCAATCAATATTTCATGTAATAATATTTCAAAAATTAGAAAACAAGCTGGGTCTTCTACAGGTTTGCTACAGTGCTTATTATATTCTGTGTGATTTATGACTTCATCTAAAATCGCCGATCCATTTTAAGAATTCTCAGTTGTTTCGCTGCATTCAGTTTTAGTTTAAACTTTGCTCTTGATTCTTTCTGTCTTGTTTTTACTACAGATGATTTATGAATGTATTACAAAAAATTACGTTATCGATGAGCACGGTTACAATTAAAAATAATCCGAGTTCCTGATTAAATGTGTCAGTTACTGTTGTTTTGTTCTTTTTTAGCATGTATAAATTAGTTTTTGTGAATCTGGCAAGTGGTTAATTATCGTTTGCTACTTGTTATACCTTTATTCATGTTTTGAAACATAATTTATTTTCTTTGTTAGATGTATTTTGTTATATTTTCCATTTGCAAATGAAAACAAGCATTTACGTCCATTAAAAATATATATGCAGGGTGATTATAATTAAAAGTCCCACTTTCAAAATGCTGTAAAAAAAACCAATCGTCACAATGAGTTCAAATTTGGACTGAAGATACTTGAAGAAGGGAAATGACACAGCATCAAAAAAAACCTCCGAAGTCTATTAATAGATTTCAATTTAAGCGGCATAATAAAGGGACTTTGGTTGCCAGTGATATTTTGAATGGAAATAACAATGCATTTGGCATGAGTTGCACTTTAAACCAACTGTAGCGCTGAATGTGTTTGATTCTTTTGGTTTTTTGACGGAAAAATGGCTTCCAAGTCATTCAACAGTTGTGACACTGTTAGTGGAAAGCCCATCCACCACGGCAAGGTCATACCAAATTGGATGGGAAAGATCGGTGGAACGTTTTTTTGATGCCATACCATTTCCCCATTTCCAAGTATCTTCAGTTCAAATTTGAACTCATGTGACGAGTAGCTCTTTGTTTACAGCATTTTAAATGTGGGACTTTAATTATAAGGGCTTATACTCTGTGTGATTTATGACTTCCTCTCAAAACGACCGATCCATTTTTAAGAATTCTCAGTTGTTCGGCTGAATTCTGTTTTAGTTTAAACTTTGCTCTTGATTCTTTCTGTCTTGTTTTACTACAGATGATTTATGAGTGTATTATAAAAAAGTACGTTAGCCATGAGCACGGTTACGATTAAAAAATAATCCTAGTTCCTGATTAAATGTGTCATTACTGTTGTTTTGTTCTTTTTGAGCATGTATAAATTAGTTTTGTGAATATGGCAAGTGTTTAATTATCGTTTGCTACTTGTTATTTCGTTATTCATGTTTTTTAAAATAGCTTACTTTCTTTGTTAGATGTCTTAATATATATTTGGTAAAAGGTACGTCCATTAATTATAATCACCCTGCATATATTTTTAAAGTCCCACTTTCAAAATGGGGTCCAGTGTAGTTCTCTTATACAATATTTTATTAATTTAAATATAAAAAAAAATGATTTAACATGGTATTTAGATGTATATATTTATTTACAACCAATTCTTTCAGGTGTCTAGTGATTTATATTTCTAAAATTCTTTAAAAAGTCACATTCATAAGTAAAAAATAAATAAAAGTGATTTAACTTATTGATTTTGTAGAAATATCATTTTTAAAATTATTGAAATCTGAAGTTTTAATCATTTAAACTTCTTCTTGCTATAAAAATTGAGGGTTTAACAAGAGTCGACTGTATATTTTATACATGGAACTGTTATTTTCATGCTAAAGTATAAGTTGATGGTTTATAGAGAAATTTGTTTAGGTAGAATTGATTAAAGACTTCATAGGTAAAACCTCTCTAAATTGATGCATTTTATAGCAAATCATACACAGTTATCATATGATAGTTTATAGTGGATACAGTAGTTTATATATGATTTATTGTTCGATTAACTACTTAGTTTCATGGAGAAATTTGTGGATGGCTGTATACCGAGGATAATTATGTTTAGTATAGTTTTTACAGATAGAACAACAACAATAGCCGTTATCTTGTGCGAAAACGATCGTGGTCAAACAGGAGATTCAGGAAGCTGCCAGGAAGGTTTTGCTTTGCATTTGGTGGGACTGGAAAGGAACAATTTATCACGAGTTGCTTCCATATGGCCAATCACTAAATTCGGATCTCTACTGTCAACAACTGTACCGTTTGAAGCTAGGGATTGGCCAGAAACGGTCAGAATTAACCAACAGGAGAGGTATTGTGTTCCATCAGGACGACGGCAGGACACACACGTCTATAGTGACTCGCCAAGAAACTGTGGAACTTCGTTAGAAAGTTTTATGCATCCATTATATGGTCCGGACCTGGCACCAAGTGATTACCCTTTTTTGTGCATTGCAAAACTTCCTTAGTGATAAGAAATTGGCATCAAGAGAAGTTTGTGAAAATCAATTACTAGAGTGTTTCACAAGATCAAGACTTCTACGAGAGAGGCATTATGAAGCTACCTTTAAAATGGCAACAAATTATAGGACTAAACGGTGTATATTTGACCGAAATTGGTAATCGAAACATGTTAAAATCTTGAAGTCCACGTAAAAATAATGGATTTCTTTTTCCTCAACCTAATATTATTGATTCCCTTTCAAATATCAATCAAACATATTAATGTATAAAACTGGGGATAACTCTAAACCAAAATGAAAATGCCGTGTTAATCAATAAAAAAGGATTCTTTGAAATTGGCAAATATTTACAAAATCTCCTTTTGATAGAACTTTAATCTAGTATACATTTTTAGATGATGTATAATTTCGAATTTGCTAATTTTAATCAAAATATTCTTGGTGATAATTTTTGTGCTTACGACTTAATTTCTATTTTCATTATCTATTTCAAAGCAAAAATTTTTATTATTCCAGTCGTAAATTTGGCAAAAGACAGATAAATGAAGTAACTTATCTTGATTACAAGATGAAAAAATGCATGATTTGAAGTAAGATATAAAAATTTTAACATTGTCGAAGTTAGAACTTGAACATTATAATCTCTGATGTAGGCAGATATATTAGGATTAATATTGCAGAAATTACTACAAGAGGTCTTTGCTAGTATTGACTCTTTGCCCTTGAATATTAATATGTCACTCATAGCCACTGTATATTATCCTTTAATGAATCGAATAATTCCATTATTTTCATAATATAGTGGTACTTCAATATATGTCCTTAATAAATTCCAGATCCCCAGGATACTGGTTCTGATTTGGTATTGTTCCAATTTCTGGACTTATACGAAGTTGTATAAAATATTTTAAACACTGCTTAGTATTAAAATACATGAATATAAAACCAGTTGATGGAAATACATATAAAAATTACAATTTAACAAATTTAATTTTCTCTTTTTTTGTTTTTCCCTCTTGGACCTGGCAGAGGATCAACAGATTTGGATATTTACCACAAATCTGTTCAAAAGGGCATTGTTTCTGTCCTCTCCTCAGGATATTTAAGTGATACAATCTGGTCATTCCAAACAATGCAATTATGAGTGTTTTGGGCTTTGTTGGGGGGTGGTACTTTTCTGCAAAAATTTTTGACATAAATTCATTTAGCAAATACTTCGTGACACGCGATTTTTATTCCTTGTAAAGGTTGTATATCCACACAAGACATATGTCAAGCTGTACTTATTGCAAACATGACATTAATGAGAAGTGATTCTTTCACCTTTGTTTAAATATAATATAGATACTAAATTCCATTGTTAAAAAAAAATTTCCGATTTAATTCTCTTTTGTAACCGAATATATATAAAGCACGGTTTTTAAACGTTTTTGTTTTACAAATCTCTTTATCAGTGATTAAGACAACGGCTTTCTTTTTAAATAAATTTTTCTGGATTAATATTTTTTGTAACCGAAATATGTAAAACACGGTTTTAAGCCTTTTTGCTTCATAAATCTCTTTATTAGTGATTAAGACAATGGATTCTTTTTTCAAATACATTTACTGGATTAATATTTTTATAACTGAATATATGAAACACGGTTTTAAACCTTTTTTGTTTCATAAATCTCTTTATCAGTGATTAAGACAACTGTTTTCATGACATGAAACATGAAATGCATATTGACACATGAAATGATGTATTTTTGTAAACACATGAAAAAAAGTTCCACCTATTTTTTCCATCCAATTTGGTATGACTTTGCCGTGGTGGATGGGCTTTCCACTAACAGTGTTACAAGTGTTGAATCACTTGTAAGTCCTTTTTTCTGTCAAAAAAACTGAAACGATCATGCACATTGAACAGTACAGTTGGTTTAATGTGCAATTCATGTCAAATACATTATCATTTCGATTCAAAATATCATTAGCAGCCGAATTCACTTTGTTTATGCCGCTTACAACGCCATCTATTAATACATTTTGGAACCTTTTTGATGCCGTACCCTTTCCTCCTCCTTCAACTATCTTCAGTTCAAATTTCAGCTCATTATGGCGATTGAGCTGATCTGGTTCTTTTTTTACAGCATTTTGAAAGTGAGATATTAATTATAATCATCCTGTATTTAATTTCTGAATGATTTAAGCAATTAAAATCTTTTTATTTGAACATAAATTTACAAACATATTTTTAAAAGGAAAGGAGGATTGTAAAGGATTAAAGGATTTTATTTCCACTTATGAACACTTGATGTTTTTCAGTTTACCTCACCTATATTTTTAATGGAAAAACAGATTTGCATTTCTTCAATTGAGTGAATCGCTTAAAATAAATCGTTCAAAGTGACGTAACTTATTGCATCTCAATCTGCATGCTGATTCAGTCGATTCCTCTTTTTTCGACTTACAATGATACAATGTCTTCTACTCGCATTGTCTGGGTTTCAATATAGCACATTACGATTATTAAGGAGCTGCAATGGATTTTCCCACCCTGAAAGACATTAGTCACTCTTTTTAAAAGGAAGGTATACTTCTTTCAGCCTTAAAGTTTTAGGCGGCGGTCCTTCATTGTTTCTGCGATAAATTGACTTCTTTGTCCAGAGTTGATTTATTTTTCATTTAAAAAGAAACAAAGATGCCATCCAAAAAAGTTAAATGGAATCAAAATTCCATCAGGACATTGGACCGAAGAATTCTATTTCGCCGATTCTCGTATAGATTCAATAATAACTGAAAACGCAAGATGAATTACAGTTTCATTTAGCCAATTTATATCCCTCACAACGGTTTGAAAATGTAAAACTATTCTTTGTTTTGTCCTGACTTTCTATAAGAAAGAATGAAAATTCTAGAAAGAAGCAATATATCCTGATATAAATATCAGTGACAAAATGTCTGACTTTAGAAATATACTGCTTATAATCTTCAATGACCTTCGACTGCTTATATTCTTCAAATTATCAAAAATTTCATTAAATATATTAATAAGTAAAACAAGTTTTTAATAATGACCTATATTATCTTCTTCTTTAATGGCGTGAGAGCTTGTTGGCGGGCCAAGACCATCTGCCTACCGGCAGATTTTGAGACAGATGTTTTTTTTTTATGGGGCTATGTTGTCAGCGAAATGAAATGGACATAATCACTTGATACATTCAAATAGTAAATAGAAAAGAAGACGATTGTTTCTAAAAGATTGACACTTTAATGTGTCACAAGTTTGGAATTTTTAATTAAAGAAGTACCGATCAGCCAAAAAATTAAAAAACCCTGTTTGACATATACAGGATTTCCTGCAGAGCATTAAAGAACCTTGAACAAGTTTTGCATCCAAAAACTAAAGATATTTTGATACATAAAAAAAGATTTAACAAACCACCTGAAAGAACAACCATTTCAGAGTCGGACTCCGCCTCTCTCTCAACAGACAGTTCTCCCGACTGTGTAGAGTACGGCGTAAAAGACATGGTCTTAGCCTGACGGATTTTTATCCTCATTTACTTGTATATGAAATTTTTAAACTTTCCATTTCTCCGACTACTTTATCAATTTTAACCTCTTCAGATAACAATTGTTTTTATTGCTATATTCATGATTTTTCTTCATTTTTTACTTCGATGTTAAAATTGACTTTTTAGTATTTTAGCCATTTCTGTATTGTCTTGTGTTTACCTTTTATACCTATGACAATTATTTTTTAATATCATCCGAATTTTACAAAAGCACCTTTGTTTGGCGCAGCATAGCCAAATCTGGCTCTTGTGCCATATAACCCCAACCAACCAACCTTGAACAAGTTGTGATACCTTTAACTAAATTTTGTAGGTTATTTTTTGTATATTTCGTCGCATACTACACCGCATTTGCATTTCGTATGGGAGAAAACTTGGAAATCTCTCGCCAGGTAGTCCGACTCACGAGGCAAGATGCTGAACACCACAAACGTCATCGAGTCTCCTCTTTTTTTTTTTTATTACAAAGCAGTAAGTGGATTGAACCTCAGCCCTAATGTTTCATTAGGGACGCAAATTGCTACTGATCCACGAATCCGGCTTACGAATTCTTATTCTCATTTGTGATTTATAATTAGCTTTCATTATACTCTTCTTATAAAATGTAATGAAACCAACGTTTAATTATAAATAATTATAAAGAGCTTTCCTATATTCCCAGAAATATGACATTTTAGAAAAAGGTTTCAATGGGTTTCTTTGTACTTTTCGTAAGTATGCTTTTTAATAAAATAAATTAATCAAAGTTAAATTATTTATGTAGATACATTTCACTATAGACTGCCTTATTTGTATGCCCCCTTCTCTTCAATATAATTATTTTCTCATTAAAGACAAACTAATGATATTGTAGGACAAATTAATGATGAACTTACATCCATTAACTAAATTTAAATTATGCAATAATTATCCTTCTGTGAAAGATATTTTTTATTATTATACTCGAAAAATGTTACATTAAAAGTTCCATGGCAATCATAATTTTACTGTGTAATTTTTGTAATGTAATTTATTTTTAATCAAATAATCTTATAAACACAAAACATATTACGCAGAACTTTTGTACCACTGAATACAAAAAAGAAGCTCTCTTCAATTCATTCTCAAACTCATTGTATCGATATACTTTCTAAAATCTACCCGATCCTAATTGCTGCAAAACTTTGTAATTCAATAAGTAGAAAAAGATTAATTCAAATGTATTAACAAAAAATTATCTTTTTTTACTGAGGGAACACCATTTTACTGAGGCACATTTGTCGTTGAAGATTGTGTGATTGTGATTTGTCGTCGTGATTGATTAAATGCCACTCTGGCGTATTGACGTTATTTTTTAACATTCTTTCTGAAAAACCTTTGCATGTATACAACATGCCTTCTGTTTGATTATTGTATAGGAGCAAAGCAAGAAAACTTTCACTTTACTGATGGATATTTGTCTTTATTGAGGAAATACCATTATGTATGCATCAATACCATTAAGATGTATCGACGCTGTTTTCTCTATAACATTGAGCTTAGAAAAAAACCTTTATATGTACATAAGCTCACGTTTGAGTTTCGAATTGAAAAAACCCCCGAGAAAACTCCTTACTTTATTGAGGGTTGTCTTTATTGAGGAAAGTAAAACCATAACTCTGTGGCAACTGTAGAGTGTTCCATCGTTTTAAAAATTACAATTTGCTTAAGCTTTACATTGTAATTCTTGCTTTGTAGTCATTGTTTTGCATTGTAGAAAATGAAGGATATGCTTGCGTCAACATCTTTTCTCAATTCTAACATTTCAATAATCATATTCATCTTACGTTCACCATTTTCGGAATCTAAAAATTATACTTTTGTGAACGTTTCAAAGTTGCAGATTGCTCCAAGTTTAACTAATGCCATTACGTCTTCAACGACGAATACATTCATATAAGGGCATAATCTGTGCTAGAAAATACCAGTATGGTGAGTCGACGCTGTTTCTCTATAGCAAAATGGTTTTTAGGAAAACCCTTACATGCACATATGTACTGCCTCCCATTTGAGTACTGCACAGAAGCAAAGTGTTAAAAATCCTATTAAGTAGTCTGAATTAGTTGATATAATTAATCAACAATCTAAACAGTTGTAACTGCAATGCACGCCATCAGCAGAAATCGAATTGTAGTTAATTCACCTTCTAGCAACCAATGAGGTCTCGTTTGGGTCACATATTATTAAATTAACTTATAAACACTCGAAGTTGAAGCATATTTTAGTGGCATTCACCTCGCTGTTATTATTTTATTGAAAATTCTATTCTGGTTTCGTATTCATACTATTGTTTTTTTTTTCGAATGCAGCTGGAAAATAGACCGTGATTTTTTATGCCATAAAGGGCTGTACCGACGTTACTCACTTTGCATTACCCAGGGGCGCGTGTAACTTGAATATAAGCCACTGACGCGGAGTAACAATGCCCCCGCAACGCTCTACAATCATATTAGACCGGAACCTACGGTTTAAAGTGGATTCGAACCACTACAAACACCCATGGCAACGCCTGGTTGAATTCGATACCAGAGCGCTTTCCACTCATTGAATAGTAAGAAGGAGTAGTTGGCAAATAAGCTATGTATTTTCACTTTGATATTGGTGTTAGAATATAGATGAACATATATATTTTAGAAAAATTCTAGGACCAGGTGAACAAATGTTAGCAGTATATTCTGCGAGGTATTTTTCCGTGTTTACTCCGTGCTAGGTATTTTCCCGCTGTTACTACCTCTCTTTTTGTATTCTCTCTAGTTATATTTTCTATATAATATAAAAAATCTTTCAAAAGTTGCATAATTTAATCATAATTTTAAGAGTTAGATAAATGAATTTGTATGCATAATAAAAGTTTAAAGCAAATTTTATCAATGAATTGATGAATAGATATTTGAACGGTATTAAACTGGTTACACGTATGTAATAACTTAAAAATGGAAGTCGTGGTGGATTATTAGTAAAAAATTTGGCGATCTCAAATTGATATTTGTCAGAATTAGGATAAATACGAAATTGAATCTAATTATGATTGCATGTTAACGTATTAATCACAAAGATAAATGTACTTACTTTTATTTATTTTGCACAGCAATGTTATAAACGCGAATTGTTTCTACATATCACTGTCATGCTATCTATCCTAATGTTATCTTGACAACTTGGGTGTAATTTTGTTCCTAAACATGATTCTTTAACGTAACAATCAGTTATTTATCTTAAAACATTCTTAATCTCTGATATTAATATTGAGAAAAATAAATCACTCCAAAACATCCTGAATGCCATAAATATTCTTATTAAAAATAACATAATGACATATTAGACAGGACATCTTGTCTAAACAAATGAAAGTAGTTGTCCCTTTTTTTTTGTAAGCATAAATCAGGAATAGGTTAAGGACAGAATTTTGGTTGTTATTATAAGAAAAGTTGCAGTAATGAACAAGTGATTAATCAGATTCAATATGTATTTGCAGTAAATGATAAATTAGAAAGATATGTAGGCATTAATCTAGATGTTTATGAAATGCAGCAATGAATATTTATTGGTACCTAGATGAATTTAAACACTAATAAAGGGTTGTTTGAGAAAGGTTTGGAACGTCTTGACTTAAGGTATCGTTGGGCATGATTCGAAATCAATTCTGTCAATTCAAAATCTGTTTCAATTACATTTTCCTATGCATACGCTTCACGATATAATATCATGAATATGCATATGATACGTATAGCATATGATAGTTCCATGCATATGATGCGTATTACGTATGATTGTTCCTTGCACATGATACGTATTTCATATGATAGTTAAATGCATATGGTACTTATCGCATACTATAATTCTATTTTGTTTCTATTGTGTGTTAGTTTATAGTTCTTTAATAAATATTTTTTCTGTCGTTCCACAATTCTCTTTTCTTAGACCTAAGCTTAATTTTTTCAGTTCATTAATCAAATGATTGGATAAAAGAATTAAACCAAGATATTAAGTATAAAAGGTGTTAAAAGTAGTCAATCCTCATCATCATCAGGTTTTCAAACTATTTTCTCATAATTCGAATACAAATTAATATAACCAACTGTTTACCAATATTTTTATTTCTACCTCATAACTAATAAACGACTTCATGTATTTAAACAAAATATTTATCAACAGAAATGCTAAATCTCCGCGTTTTTTTATGAACGGATAATCTCATTTTGATTAGTAAAACAAGGAATTATAATACAAAAGGCGGTAAAAGTAGTTTTTAGAAATTATAGCTAGTAAAACAGCAGCTGGAATTATTGCATACTACTGTGTCCAAAAAGCAAGACCGATTTTCAATTTAAAATTCCCGGTGATTATGGAATTTCATTTTTTTCTTTTTAGGTTTCTGGCACTGTCCTTGACATCTGTGTGAAATCTGACGTCAAAATATTCATTAGTGTTTGAGTTAGCTTGGCTTTGTGAGACACTAAAACTGATTCCGGCGATTTTTGAAATGTCTGAATGAATAGAACAAAGAACTTGCATTCAATTTTGTTTGCGGAAACGTATAGAATGTTACAGAAGGCATTCGGTAAGCATTCCTGCATCGGAAAGAGGTGTTTAGAAGTGGTATAAACTGTTGAAAGAAGGCAACTTTAGTACCGAAAACACTGAATGCGCCAGCTCACACTGCATTGATTCTTCGTGACTTTTTCGCCAGATATGAAACCCATATAGTTCCACAACCACCGTATTCACACCATGGGACTTCTGGTTATTCCCTAAACTCAAAAAAGACCACTCCGGGGACACCGTTTTTAGTCGATTGAAGAGATTTAACGTGAATCGCCGCGAGCTTTGAGCGCTATCTCTGCCGATGACTTTTTAGCATGCATTGAGGATTGGAAAAAGTTGGCAAAAGTGCATTGTATCCGGAGGGGATTACTTTGAAGACGATGAATAATAAATAAAGAGTTTTTGAAAACAAAAATAATTGGTCTTACTTTTTGAGCACAGTAGCAGACAAGTTATTAAATGTAAAAGACGATAAAAATAGTCTTCAGAAATTATAGATTCAAACAATAGCTGGAATTATTGCATATTTTACTAATCAGCATATAAGCGAAAATTCTGAGAGCATCTTCTTTCTTTAATCACTAATATTCCTATTAAAATATTAGATGTTCAAGTAGTTATTAATGCAGCTAATTATTTAAATGAATGGACGTAAATCATGTTTTCTTAATCCTAATTTACAACTACTTTCAATAAAATTAAGTCTTTCTCAGTTAAACTAATAAACGTTAAGTCGTGTTTATTTCTAGTAAAAATAAAAGTTTGAAAGAGTTGCCTAACAAAAGGAATCGTGTGTTAAATAATTTAACATTACTAGATAATTTAAGAATACAAATTGAATTATCGGAATAATGGAAATATGTAATAAAATAAATCATGAATGAATTGATGAATTCAATAAAATCTGATTTTAATTTCTAATTTTATTTCCTCTTGAGAATTAAACAAAAGAAATATTTAAAAAAATAGCATATTTGCTTTTTTTTATCATTAAATTTAATTTTTTGATTGAAATATTAATTTTGTTTTTTTACAATTTGAACATTTTATGAACTTAGAGACCTAAAAAAAAGGTGTGTATCTTTAGTTGTATTGATCTCTTATATTTGATATTTAAATTCGGAGTTCAATTTGTTTCTGTTGATCAATTCTTATATATATATTATATAGATCCTTAAAAATGATATTTAATCTCTCACTTCTAAATTTCCCTGTAATTATTAAAAATTATTATTACATTTTTTTTTCTATGCCAGTTAGAATAAATTGGTGAAAAATATTAAATTATCATAAATATTAATTACCATTAAACTATCATTAATATGGAAAAATTATTAGATCATAGACAGGTTATATTGCCTAGACAAGATTTCATTTTTTTCTAAAGAAAATGTATACATAGAAAAAAATTAAGATGACAAATTACAAAAAAAATTATAAAAATTTATAAAATACAAAGAAACATAATAAACATACAAATACAATTTACAGAATTACAAAATCGTTTTCTAGGAGACTCTTAGTAATGCTTGCAGTGAGATATGTTCTTTCATGGTGAAGAATCATTTGTTTTTCACTTTTCAACGAGAACCGTTTTCAACAAGAATGCTTTTCATGGCAGATGCTGATAATACAGTGATTGCCATCTGTCAGTATATAATAAGATATCTTTTTAAATCCCTCCATGCACTCAAAAAGAATCTTATGCAGATAGATAACTTGGAGGTTGTTTGATAGGCTTTGAATGGCTGCCCTTTGACTTTTGCATCTGTCATTATAAGACGATCCACAGAATTATCTTCGATGGTTATAAATAAAATTGGCCATATCACGTCTAATAATTATTTTTAAAAAAATTTACATAATTTTTATTGCAACCCGAGAGATAAGACCCACACTTCCTGAAACAATGGCTCCAGCTCATTTCATGTGTAAATAAATGTGGTGAATTCAAAGATCATGAAAAAACCTAATATCTTTCTCCCTCACTCAACACGATTGCTTCTATATCCAAGTATTTAAAACATGAATAATTACTTCCGCTAAATGTGGTTTATACATTATTATTTATTAATGAAAGGTACGCCATTTGGCAAGTAGGAGAAATAACGAATTGTATTATAGTTTAAAAAAAAAAAAGCATTCGAGTACAAATAGATTTTTGTAGTTAAACTTCTTGTAATTAAAATTGGTATTAAAGTAAGTATTAAAATTCAATGATGATTTAAAACATGTACAAACAACTTCCTTATTGTTGAACTACTACACTTGTGGCAAGTGCACTATAGTTGCATTCAAATAGACAAAAGGTTAGGGTTTTTTAAAAAAGTTAAGTTTATGTAGTAAGTTAGTTTGTCTCTAGGTAACTATCTCCAATTGTATACACAGTTGTCTCGTGAAATTCTTTCCAGAATCCTCTTATCTTTTTCTAAGTATAATGCAATAGCTTTCAGTGCACTATATATATATATATATATATATATATATATATATATATAAAAATTAAAAATGAAAACTTAGAATGACTGTTGCTCCTTATAAAAGCTAGCACTTTGTGGGCAAATATTCAGTACTTTGAGTAAAAGACTGAACTCAAAGTGCCCAAAAGGTTGGTTCATAATATTGCATATGATTCCAGAATTTTTGAAGGTGTATTGAAATAATATTATATACAATATATACATACAATAATGTTGAGACAGGGCCTTGAGGTTGCAATTATATTCATTGTTTTAACATGTGAATCAGCAACTTTTTTATAATGCTTTCTAAAAATAAAATCTTCAAAAAGTTTAATTATCTTTATTAAATAACAATAATGAGAATTTTTGTAAATGATAAAATGAAGTCTTTTAATATATTTATTTAACTAGAAAGACAAAATTTATTTCAGTTTAAGATTAATCTGAGCTTTTATAGTAAGTAGCTATAGTAATGGAAATACAAAAATTTTGTAATAGATGAATTTTTTTTATTGAGAAGCATATAAATAAACATATCGTTATAATTTAATGTTTACATTTTTCTAATACATTTCATGCATGATTAACTCTAACTGAAAACTTCCAAAAAAAACTAAAGAAAATAAATAAAAAAAAAGCCTTTATTGAGTAAAAGCAACCATTTATTACAAAATGCTGATTAATGTTAGTTTAACAAAACAAGCTTTAAACTACACTAATTTATTGCAGTTCATCTATCAGTATAATTAACAACTATTTAATTAACTAGATGCACACATAATTTATCACTGCATTTTAAAAGTGGTTAAGGAATTCCTAATTGATTTTAGTTCTATATTAGGTTGCAGTTAATTTCATTCCTTTAATCTGTACATTCCATTGATCTGCATAATGAAATTTAAGCTCATGTACCATTGCAGAACACCGAATTAAAAAATATTCTACTTTGTTTGCATTTAATATTCTACTTTGTTTGCATTTAATAATATATAGTGCATGTCAGAAGATTCGATGATAATTTTTCATTTTTCTTTGTCTCAATGTAAATGTACTTAAAGAAAAAAGTAAACACATTTCTATAGATCGTGAAAATATGCGCGGAACATTAGGCAAGAGATAACCATACAAAAATAAAGGTTTTAATGATGTGCTTTGAATGTTTTTGTTCATCTTTCTATTAATATAATTTGAATATTTACCATTGTATGTGATACAGAAAAGGAAATATATATTTCATTGATTCTGTTATTTATTTGTCATAGGGGCCTGAAGGGCCGAGTGTTTAGCGCTCTGGCGCTGGGGGCCACATGTTTCGGGATCGGGTCCCGGCGGTCTCATGGGTGTTTGCAGTGGTTCTTAATCCACTTTAAAACATAAGTCTCGGTCTTAATAAGATCGTAGAGAGTTATCTTGAGGTTTAGACAGTCTTCAGCCCTCGTGGTCCTCGCTACAAGGGAAGCTGCATATTCCCCTTAGTCATGGACGTCGCCTGGGACTGGTCCTTTGGACCTGTGTAGGAAAGTTTGCACCAAGGGGAATAGTGACAACAACATTTTCATAGTTCCTTACGCGAGAGAAATTTAAATCAAAAATAAGGATTGACTGTAAAAATAAACAAAAGTTTAAACAAATTTCATAATCGTTCTATAAATATACATACTTTATTTTCCTATGTAATCACATTTGACTTTTTATTTTCTTTGTACATTGTTGGCCTCTGAAGCCTGAAGTGTGGATATCATTGTTAGATTTCTGAACCCAAAGTTCTGAAACTGAAACCCTCTAATTTCAAAATTTGATTCGATTCTATTTAGTTCAAAATTCACAAGAGTAGTCGAATCAAAAACTTTGTGTTAATACTGATTTTGTTTTTATTTGTCGCTCAACGGTTATTTTGTGCACACTATAAAACAATTAGACCAGGACCTACAGTTTAACGTGGATTCGAACCACTAACAAACATCCATACCACCGCCAGAATTAGAACCTGAAGCTTGTTGTATCAAAAGCCAGAGTGCTGGCCGATTGGCTGAATTGTAAGCTTTTGTTTCAAAGGATAGACTTGTTAAATGTGTATGTCGGAGAGTCCTTTTGTTGGAATAGAGGACACGCGGAAGTGAATGCAATGTAATATTTAGGATGCTCTTGCGATTTTTGTAAACAAAATTTGCGATATAGTAACTCGATTAATGAAATCCGTCCTGAATGATGTTGAATGTGCTACATATCTTGCATGAAGCATTTGGGGTGAACATTTTTGTCAGGTAAAAAGTCCAGGATTGGAAAACAACAGATATTTTATTTTAAACGTAAAACGAGGAATGTTTATTAAAATAAAACCAATGTAAAGGATTATGTTATGAGTATAAATCTTTAGTACGAAGGCGGTGGCATTGATGTTTGTTGGTGTTTCGGAATCCACTATTTTATTATTTTAAAATCTCCTGTCATTTAGCACAAGTGCACAACATGATCAAAGAGCGACAAACCAAACCATGCGAATATAAAAATGAATTAAACTCTGATGAAAAATGAAAACTCTGTATTATTATTTATTATGTATTAATATTATTATTTATTATGTATTATTAAGTATTGTATGCTATCAAAATGCAATAAATTTAATAAAAATTAAAATTAATCGGAAAAATATAAATTTAAAAACAATAATTAAAATTAATTACAAAATATAAAATAATTACATTATACAACTATATTATATTATTACATTTTTATTAAAGTATCTACATTATATAAATTTAATTACAATTCGTTGTACAATCTAATTTATTAAGTTTAAGATTTTTATATTATTCACTTCAATATTTTTAATTATAACAGTGACATTTATATCACAATACAGAAAATTAAAAAATAGTGTTTAACTATTCATTTTAATTTAGATTTTTTCCAAAAAACTTGTTTTGTCAAATACTCCAATCCAAACAGACGGGAATTCATTAGACTCCATCTCATCATATATTAATTTTGGTCTTATGGCATAATAATAAACTTGTTTAAATTAATGCGATGTATTTCAATGATAAAATTGATATTAATTATTCTTAGAATATGATTTTTCGGAAAATATTAATCTAAAGTTGGAAGTTTTAATATTTTATTGTGTATAAATATTTCACAACATTTGAAAAGGTAATTTTAATTTCTCAACATAGTAATTATAATTACAATAAAAAAAACATAGCTTCAACATTGATCATTGAACAAATTTTATGATCATTCGCTGTTAACTATATTTAGATGAATAATTGATGAGGAGTTTTTTTTTCTGTTTATCTTTGCAACGCTCGCACATATTTAATGCGTTGGTTATAATGTATTGCATTATAATTATTTAAATAATTTATCGGTGCAATAATAAGTTGCATCATTACTACTGTCCACAAAAAGTAAGACAAATTATTTTTTTTTTCAAAATGTATTTATTATTCAAATCTCCTTTAAATCTCCTTATTCTCCTTTATTTATTCTTCCAAATTTATTTCATCGACTTCAAAGTAATCCCCTCTGGACACAATGCATTTTGCCAATTTTTTTCCAATCCTCAATGTATGCTAAAAAGTCAACGGCAGGGATGGCCTATAAAGCAAGCGCCGATTCACGTTGAATCTCTTCAAGCGACTCAAAACAGTGTCCTCGGTGTGGTCTTTTGAGTTTAGGAATAGCCAAAAGTAACACCATTCTAAATTTAGTGAATACAGTGGTTGTGGAACGATATGGGCTTCATTTTTGGCGGAAAAAGTCACGTAGAATCAATGCAGTGAGCTGGAGCATTCAGTGTTTTCGGTACCAATCGAGATTTGACGCGTTTGAGGCTCAAAACATCTTTTAAAATGGAATTTTGAAATTCAGATATCCTCAGCAAGATATCTATTTGTAAATCGATCGTATGCAAGCGCCAAATCTTTAATTGTTTGGACGTGAGCTTCGTTGGTTGAGGTGGATGGTCGACCAGAGCGTTCTTCGTCTTCAACGCATTCATTGAACTGTTAATACCACTTGTAAACATTTCTTTCCGATATAGTTTGCTCACCGAATGCCTTCTGTAACATTCTATACGCTTTCGCACACGAATATTCATTCCGCAAATAAAATTCAATGCAAACTCTTTGCTCAATTAATTCAGAAATTTCAAAAATCACTTGAATCAGTTTTAGCCGTCTCACAAAGTCAATCGTAACTCAAACAATAATGGATGTTTTGACATGAAATTTCCCACAGATTTCAAGGATAGTGCCAGCAAACTAAAAAAGAAAACAAATTCAAATCCCATATTCGGGAAATTTAAATTTAAATTTGGTTTTCATTTTTGGGCACAGTAGTATTTAATAAATAAAAGCATTTTCAGTAAATATAAAAAGAAAATAATGAATTTGTTTTCGATGAATTATGACAGGATTTATGAAATTTCAGGGCTCTGTATTCGCTATCGATTCAGTTATTACATTTCTCAAAAAAATGATTTGACATTTTTTTCTCTGAAAAAAATAATCCCTCTATTATTGTAAAGGCTTACAACAAAATTATAAAAAAAATATTACAGAATTCTTGACTTCTCAAAAGCATTTTTCTGATAAAACTTTTTAAATTCTTACTATATCTCTGTCATTGAAACAAACTAACCCAGTTTATTTTAGGTTTAATTTCACTTTTATTATTAAATAATCTTTCATTACAAATTATAAATAGCAATACTATTCAAACTTTTTACTTATACATCTTCCGTAGAGAGAAAAACTTTTGTTGCGCCTCTTTCTTCACCCGTCATTGGATATAACAATTTGAGCTAAGAGAAGAGAACGGCCTGATAGCCAATTAGCTAACGTTCTGACCATTGGCACCACAGGCTTCAGGTTTGAATCCTGGTGGTGGCATAGATTTTTGTTAATGGTTCGAAACCCCGTAAAATTGTAGGTATTAGTCTAAATAGCCTACAGTGTGCACAAAATGACCATAGAGCAAACACCAAATCTTCACTTGTTGATGGGCTATGCAAAAGTAATACTCAAAAATAATGGTATTTTTGGTTACCAGGAAGTTTAACCTGACATCATTTCCCATTAGATTGGCAAAAATTTAAAAAATTTAATATTAACCAGGGTGTACTCCAGTTCGAAGATGCTACACAGCTCTCGCATTGTGTCACAACAATTTTGATAAAACACCTCCATGGAGACGATGATTTCTATGAAACTCCCCAGATGAGGGTTTCTTAGAGTTGTGCCTTCAAACTTTTTGTAATGTCTATATAGTGTAGCGAGTTTCTTGCATAATGCTGAATCTGCTTCATCTCTTCCATTCTTATGGTAAGATCCATTATCGAATTGCTCAGTATTTGAAACAGCAATACATGGCTTTGACTATCAGGAGCACATGGTTAAGATTTTTTTCTTATTTCAGTACTAGAACGAAACCGCTTTTTTTGCCATAGATAAAAGATGTATATTACACGTCTTTCCTCACCCATCATTAGGTATAATAGTTGGGATTCGAGGAGGAGGGACAAACTCCAGATCAGGAGGTTCTTAGAAGTGTGCGTTCAAAATTTTGGTGACGTCTGTGTAATGCAACGAGTTTATGAGTTGCGTCTGGATAATGCCGAATCTACTACATCTCTTCCATTCTTATGGCGAGTGACTTTGTTCGAGCTGCCCAGCATTTGAAAACAGCAATACATGGCTTTGACTAAAATAAACCCGTGATTAAGTTTTTTTTATTTCAGTACTGCAACGAAACCTCTTTTATGCCATAGATAAAAAGATGTATATTACACAATCTTTCTTCTTTGATTAAGTATAATAGTTGGGGTTCGAGGTGGAGGGTGCGTATTTCCCACGGGAGGATTCTTGAAGATGGGCGTCCAAAATTTTTGGCAGAATATTTGTGTAGTCTAGTGTGTGACTGAGTTGTGTTATCTTCTTTTTCTGTTACCATTGATTGACGCAACTTTCAAGTTGATATAATAAAATATTTATTGGTACAAATACTTAATCGAGCAACCGTCCGCCATCAGCAACTCCGTCGCGTTCCTTTTTCTGCCCTTGCTCTTACATTCGAAACCCCGTATAAGACAACAGCCTTATATGGAGTTATGGAGGAGTCTCTTGTTCGTGGCGCCATCTGTTGTCTTTTATAATAACAAATAGTTTACAGTTGCAACTTGACAAAAGCCAAATCTGCTACAGCACTTCTATTCTTATAGAAATTACTGCTGTCGAATTGCCTACTGTTTGGAAATAGCAGCGCATGGTTTGATTAACAACAACGCGTGGCTATTTTTTTTTATTTCAGTATTGTAATGAAACCTCTTTTTATACCATAGAGAATGGCAGGTTTGAGTAATAAAAATGTATTTCGTGAAATTAGGCTGAATTAAAATCTTCTGTTCATGAAATCAGAGTTTAAACAGTACATATTGCTTGCCGTTTATTATTTCTTCATAAAATTATTTAAATTGTGAAAGTTTTGTAGAACAATTAATGAAATACGGAATTGTTCCCTTAAAGTTTGGGTTGAGTTTCCTAAAATTGAGAAAAAATCACGTAAAAAATATTTTGATATCTAAATTCGAGTAAAAGTTCGTATTAAAATATGTTTGATATGTATACGAATAGAATTTTTAAAATACAGATTAAAGTATTCAAAATATAATGATATATGACACTAAATTAATTAGTTTTGTAGAAATAATATTAAACTATTTTATGTTTTTGAAAATAAAACGGTAGTCAAAAAAAAAAAAAAACGGGAAAGAAACGGTAAAATGAAATGAATCAATCATCAAAGAAACAAATCAAAGAAGCGGTAATTTGTCTTAAAAATTTATAAATTGGATGTATATAGACGATGTTATCCTATTTAAATATTAAATTTCTGATTGGGACTCAACAATAAAAACCCCGAAGCCGCCAGAGTACTTTGTTGCGTACGAAATCTATATTTTTCATATTTAAAATCCTTAATTCCTTTGCAATCAGATACCAATTATAATTTTAAATATTTAATAAATAATTTTAGTGTTCATCAAAAAATTATTTCATTAGTTACATTTTTTGTGAATATTTTTTTTTGAAATTATGAAATATATTGTAGTACCTTTTCAATATAAAACACACATCACAGTTTGAGAACTACTAATTTGTAGGATTATGTGATGTATATATTTTTATTAATAATTAAGTAAATTTAAATTTTCTCAAAATGCTTGAGCTACTTCTCGCAACAAAGCAAAAGTAACTTTTAATTTAAAACCATTTTCAAGTCATTATAATTAAAATTGAATTTTATAAATGCATAGTTGTGAAATTCGTTAGTTATTTAAGACATTTCGCATTTAATGCAGTTTTCTGGCATTAATTCTTTAATAATTTTTTGACTTACTTATGAAAAATTAATAATAATTTTACTTAACTTTACATTTTTACGACGCAACTCGTGGCTAAGTGACAACACTGATGAACATGAGGACTGAGGTTCAATTTGCTGGCAGCTTTTTGTTGTAGACACTGTTTCAAAAAATGAGGAGAATCGATAGCATTTGTGAGGTTCAGCATCTTGCCTTGTTATTCTGACTACCTGGTGAGAATTTTATGTGTTTTCTCTCATACGATACGTAAATGTGGTACAGTTCTTTCTAAAAATCTTCACAGAAGTCATTGCTCTCCTTCTTCAGTGATACGGAGTCAAGGTCAGACTTCTATCTACAGGTGCTCCATCACAACAGAAGTTACCCCCTTCCCCCGTTCCATGAGAACACACCAGTTCATTAATTTGGACTAGATATTCCTGTCGACCAAGTGGGATATAAAAAACTACAACTGTTATTTTACTATAATTGCTGGTTTAAAAACACGGGCATACTTCATTACAACAATGAATTTATAGCAAATTCAATATTACTTAGAGTATATTGTATGGGTCCTGATGAATTGCATTTTGCAATTTTGTTCAAAGTACATTATAGTGTCTGTTCATACGTTCTTCCGTGACAAACAAAGGACTTTCTGGCCTATGGATTTATCATGTCCATTCCTAAATAATGGAAGTTTTCATTTCAACATCGCTTATAGAGTTTCGAACAAATAGTCTTTATGTCGGTATATAAATTCTCTTTGAACCAGGCTGCTACGTATTTGTCATTACAATTTAAAATAATTGTTTCAAAGACAAAATTTTGATTTTTAAAGAAAAGTAACAATCCCTGATTGCCCCTTTTTAAATTTCTAAACATTGAAAATGTTCAATTCATTTGAAAAATATATTTCAGATTTTTCCCATAATATAAGCGATTTTTTTTATATTTTATTCAGTTAAAAACATTTTTTTAACATTAAAATGAACTTCATAAAAAATAATAGGAATCAGTAATTAATTAAAGATAATTGGCTAAGAAAATTTAATTTTACTTTACTCGAAACATTACTTGAATAGACCTTTTAATTATTCACATTTAATAATTTATTTTTAAATTTAAAAGAAAATTTTGTGAAATATATGTATAAGAATTTATACAGGAATTTACATTTAGAAAATTTAATTTAGATTAACAAATTGAAATTGAAGTAAAAACTATTTTTTTTCAGCAAGATCAAACTGAGCATTTTTAGCCACAATTTTTTAAGTTTTTTTATATAAAAATTAATTTTTGTAAGTAATTTTTGTAATCTATTGTAAATAAGTTTATTTTATGTGGAGAACACAGCAAACAGTATGAAGAACATGTATTTTGAAAATATGTGAACTATGTATTTTGTTTTCAAGTATTTTATGTAAAATGTTTATTTATTAAGTTTATTTTGCTTTTTCGTATCAATTGAAATTGTTATTTTGTTAAACTTCGTGTTAGTTAGTTACACAAGTCCATTACATTGCATTAAATAGCTAAAAATATGGTTTTCCTTATTTTTTTAACATACTATTTGTCTGTATAGGAGAAAATTCATCTCAAATTTGGTAAAAATAGATTAAAAACAAATAAAATATTATACCTTATTTTTATTATAACTTTAATATGTTAAATATATAGATACAATATTCTATAATTATGTAACCAGTTGTTTCAGTTAATAAGTGTATTTTTCTCGCAAAAGATATTTGAAATATTTCTATAATTATTATTTTAAATAATTTAAAATTCTGAATTTATTATAATTCTGGAAATTATTATTTATAAACAAAATAAAAGGTGCATAATGAATATTTGCTTTAAAAAAAAAATTGTTTAACTAGTGTTGAAGTTCTATGTTCTGTCACCAGAGGGGGAATGTTGGGGTTAGGGGAAGCAAACAAATAAAATACAAATAATAAATAAATAGATATAACATAAATATACAAAAATTAAGGTATATATAAGATACTAAATTCTATAATTATGTAAAAAATATTTTTTTAATATGTTTAATTTCCTCGTAAAAGATAGTTAGAAATCTTTTCTATAATTATTATTTTGAATATTTAAAATTTTTACTTTAATATAATTTGAAACTATCATTTATAAAAAAAAAGTAAAGATGCATGATGAAATAGTTGCTTAATAATGT
>BPLR01007279.1:0-113058 GCA_021605095.1 Caerostris extrusa
AAATACTATCTATTTTTTTTATCAGTCACTTTAAAGAGTGTCTCTGGTAGTGTCCATTGTTATTTGTTACCATATATCGATTAAATTTTCCCTTGTCCGACTTCATCGATTTCCCAGCAAGAAGTGAGAGATGAAGGACATTGCGGCTCCTGTAGAAGAGTTTTTCTGAAGCACACACCTGATCAGTGTGACTCAGCATTGGAATTTGGAGAACAATATATATCTTTCACGATTAGTGTTCTGGCATATTTACGTGAAATTACGTAAGAAAAAGAATTGACCCTTAACTTTGTGTAATGTAACTTTTGTACAATCGATTTCCATCGGTTGCTCTTTTCAGTTGTGGGCAATGGTCCAAACAAGTCTATAAATATTTTCTCATACTGTTATAGAGTAAACAGATGTTTTCATCCAACCAGGTTTTCATTTTTATTCTTGTAAGGAGTGTATCTAGTATATTTTTTTTACATACTACTAAAAAGATATTTTTTCATGCCAGCAATTATAGTAGAAACCAACAGTTCTCTGGAATGTGCCTTCTTCTTCGTAATGTTCAGTCATAGCATCATTGTGTTGCTTCCGCATGATTCATTCACGCTCATGAGTCGGAATGAACAGTTCATCATTTTACGAGTCAGGATCTAGTACACAGGCATAGTACTTCATGATTCAATTTAAAAAACCTTGCTATTTCCCGACGGCAATAATATTTTTTATTTATTTATTTTTTCAAAATCAATTCCACATACTTTCATATGTATATAAAATTTTGTTTCATTCCCTTCCTTAGATTTATCTACAGAAGTCTCCGAAGAGGAAAATATATTTTGTGGTCGTCTTGTACACATCTGTAGATGCATAGTTATGAAGAATGTTTTTTTAGCAGTAAATTAATGAAGAAATCCATAAAATATCATTTGACTTATCATTTTTTATGTTAAGATATTTGCATTTGTGGTCTTGTTGCTATTCGATTATTCTATAACCACTTTTAATAAGTTCATAAATAGGTTCAATATGTAAATTAAATTTTCGTAATTAACAATTTTTATTTGGTTTTGTTTTGTCACTCTACGGTCATCTTGTACACACACGAGGTCTGAAAAGACCGGAACCTACAGTTTAAAGGGATTCCGAATCACTCACTAATGACTCCATGCCACTGAAAGGATTCGACCCTATAGCCTGTGGCGGGAAGGCCAACAGAGCTAGCTAGCCTTGGCCAAGCTGCTTCCAATTCTTATCTATGTGTGAATATGCATGCTAGAAAACCTTCACAGGCAAAATTTACTATTCATTCAAATTCAATTTAAATAGCTGAAATTTAATTTCCGTCATGGAAAATTTTAAATTTAATAGAAAATTTCTTCAATATTTTTACGTATAGTATTGTAAGATTCAATTTGTTTATATTGGACAAAGAATCAATTTCATAACAAAGGTATGTTCTCTTAGAACATTGTTGGAAGATTGGTTATGTCATTTTCGCAAGAAAAAGCATATAGCTTCGAATCTTGCCCACTTACTGAAATTACTTTAGAATAATAGACAGTTGGCAACATGCTTTGCTGGGACGACTGCATAAATGTTTTCTTGGTGTTTCATATGTGTGTGTAAGTTTTACAAGATACCTTTAAAAACCTAAAAATAAGGTTTTACAAAAATATCTTTAAAAAGTAGGTGCAGTTTAACATTTATCTTTTGTGGATATAGTGGATATATTTACAAGAAGGTACATTGAATAACATTAAATATTCTACAATTTTATCATAACAGTAGCGAATCAGAACTAAGTGCTTCATGCTAAAATCAATAAAATATTATGCATTTTCAAAACAAATTTAGTTATATTATTTATCTTGGAAGGATTTAATGATTCTAATAAAAATTATACATTTAGAACAAAATTTAATTCAATAATTAAAACAAAAATTGCTGTCAATACTATTGAATAAAATATTAATTAAAAAACACTTACTAAAAGTGGCAGTTTTTATTTATATTAATTATATATATAAGACCCACACACAGATAAAAAATTGTTTGAAATTTAAAGATAATTGAATCCTTCATTGACTGGCCATTACAAAATGAACATTCGGAAATATGTAAATCAATAATTGATGAGAGCTTTTTTTGGTGGCAATGTAAATTCGTATATGTCTATTCCCAATCTCATGTAACGATACATTTTTTCCAATCTATTTATCAATTCTCTTTATTATGTAACATTTGCCACATCTGAATCTAGTTGCCGATATGTGCAATACATATTCAATTGGTGAAAGTTCTGCTAATCTTGCTGATAAGAAAGTATCAGCAGCATGGAGGCAATTCAGAGGTGAGCGAGTCTTATGGATTTTATCATTATCTTTTGATAATAACTCAAAAACGGCGTTCCATAAATGGAATGAATCCATCACTGGATGTCATAAGCATGTCGTTGAGCCAATAATAGTAGTATGCAAAAATAAGTAGTATAGTAAGTATATAGTAGTTTGAGATAATAACTCATATCACCATGTCAGGGGTAATGGCTGTATGTGTTAGTAAAGCAAAGATTGATTGTGACCACAAGCCCTGGTACTTCCACACAGGAGTCTGATGGATATCTTGCCAAAATATAAAGAGGGAAATATAGCTTAATATTATATGATCCTATTCTTCTGAAAGCCATGACCGCTGGATGCTATGGGGTTAAAAAGCAGACTTCTTAAGAGCTATTGTGGTTGTTGTTGTTACTAATCCCCCTGGTGCAGGAAAGTCTTCCCAGGACCAGAAGACCCCGGTGGGTCAGGGCTAAAGATAATATGCATCTTCACTTAAGCGAGAAACTACAAGGGCTGAAGGCAGACTAACTAAACCTCAAGACTCTATCTACAGTCATATTAGACCGGGACCTACGGTTTAAAGGGGATTCCGAATCACCGGGACTCGAACCCGAAACCTGTGGCACCGAGCACTAGATACTCAGCCATTCAGACCCCAATTGTGGTCGTAAGTCACCAATGTCAAACACCATACTATGATGGAAAATAACAAGAATAGCATTCAAAAGCCCATAGAATGTAAGACGATGTACAATGAGGTCACTAGGCAGTTGGAGACTTTCATACAATCAATCAATATTGCTTCGCATTCGTGCATCGCCCATGGCTTTTATTTCATGAATAACAGTTAGCAGTCAGCTGCTAGATATGGAGAGCTGGATTACCGCCTTTCGTTCAATGTGACCACGTACGAAGTCACAATAAACTATAAGATCATCAACAATGTTGTAAGAACTTTATAGGGTATATCTCCAGAGAAATGTAACATTTGCAACAAGATCATTAAAATTTGTTTGCAATTGTTTTTTTTTATACAATGCTAGTTAATGACCATATATGACAGAAGTAAAAACTCCTTGAATACGTAATTTTCATACGTCTTATTAAAGGAAATCTACATGCGAAAGTTTTTGAGGCGGCTGAATATTTGTAAAGGGGCGGGGAGGTCTATTTTTTCACTAAAGAAAATTCCCACGAAATGAATTCTGTCAGGGAGCAAAGCAGTTATCAAATATTTTGAGTTTGTATTTTTTGTAACTGTGTATTAATTTTTATTTAAAATTTATTGGATTTAATATTGAATTAATTTAACAGAAAATAAAATAAAGAATTATAATTTTTAATATAAATATAAATTTGTAATTTAGGCCTTTTATTAATTTATTTTTTAGGAGATTTTCATGCTTCCATTTTCATCTCAGAAATATAATGTCCTCAATTTAAATTTGTATCACAATACACTCTTGATCCATTTATTTTAACAAAAACTTTCTTTCTCGTTTATTAAAATAATTTAATTAACTTTATAACTTTATAACATCAATAAAATTTTCCCATTAGCTATAAGGGAATATTAAATTTCAAAATTGAATAGATGTTGAAATTATACTACTAATACAGAATTAGTGAACACAACACACAATTTTTATCTCACATTAATCAAATGAGAGATAAAAATTGAATTGATTATTAAGTCTTTAATTTAATATAAATTTTAAGTCTTTAATTAATATATGTAAAAATTTCGATATTGCTGAAAGACAACTATTTTTAAAGACTACTTTTTTTTTATTATTAACTACATTAACTATTAATCAATTTTTAATTACCTTAACTATTCTATTAAATATTTTAAAAAATCTAATTAATTTAAAACAAATTTATTTTTTAAAATATTGAATACATTGAATATTTTAATGTATATTAAAAATGATAAATTAAGAAGTATCCATTATAAAATTGATAAAATTATAATTACTTTGTTTATAACAAAACGTTATATGCTATAATATTTTCGAATTACTTTTGATGTGAATATTATTTAAATCATTAAAAAACGATACAAACGAATTGAGGTCGTATTATTTAAAAAATACTTTATGCATTTTTCAATATGTTATTATGAATCCTAATTCTTTATTAATGCACAAATATTTAGAAATATAGCATTATTGTGCTAAAACTGATACAAAGACTATTCAATACGAAAGGGGGAGTGTGTACTATTCAATACTTCGATTAGTACTATTTAATACTATTCGAAGACCCAACAGTCATGTTAGACCGGGACCTACGAGTTAAAGTGGATTCCGAACCACTACAAACATCCATGGCACTACTGGGACTAGAACTCAAAACCTGTGGCACCTAGCGTCAGAGCTTTTGTCATCGGTCCTCAGGCCCCATTCTTAAGTATGGGATTATGATTTAAAATTCATTATTAGTGCACAAATATATATAGAAATAAAGAGCAAACATAGGAATATGAATAAATAAATTAATTAAATGAAACATTAAAAACGCGAAACAAATTGCAAATTTAATTAAATGTTTTTCCATTCTCTGTACGTTATATATTTGTTATCTCAATAATTCATCCCAAATAATGCAATAAAAAGGAAAAAAAATATATATTAAAAATCCATCAATATTAAACTAATTTAAGAGAAAGGAACAAATGAAAAAAGAAAAAAAGTTTTCCCTTAAATAATTATTTAATTTTTTTTCTATTAATGTAATACCCAAATACTACGTATGTGTTACTTAATCTCGAATTACAAAGACCATCATTTATCAACGTTGTTTAAAAGGGTGTAATTATACGAAGAACATTAAGGAAATCGGTTTATCATCCATTAAGAGTTAAAATAATGATTCGTCCCATTGCCTGGAACATCACAGCACAAAAATATCTCAGAATCCAAATCCGAGAAAAATTGATTCTCTTGGGTAATATTTATTCTCTAAATATGGAAATGTAATCTTGAATCACTGATGAATAGTGGATATAATCGTTTTTATGGATTGATTGCAGATGTGTCTGCATGATCTACCCGCGGATACTTAGCTTCGGAAGCATAACATACTATCTCTGGATTTATTTGGTTCCTTCAATAGCTTCGAATTTCTGTCTCTGACAAATCGTTTATCTTCGCAATAAAAAAAGGTATCAGAATAAGCACATTTTTCCTCCACAAGGCTCGCCTTACATTTTTTTCCATATTATTTCCTCTTATATTTCCTCAAGTCATCTTTGAAAATATAATACAGTGTTTATATAACAATAATAAAACATAATTTATAATCTGCCTTGACAAAATCAGCACTTATAAAGACGAACGATACTTTCTATGAAAATTGAGTTGCTTTAAATTCTGAGTGTCAGAAAAGAGTGAAATTAGATGTCCAACTTAGACGTTGTTTTTCTAATGCAGCTGGAAATACAGAGACAGTTATCTTTATGTAATAAGCAAGGACTGCACCGCTGTGACTCATTGAGCAGGGGGTACGTATAGCTTGAAGACAGGCTACGGACGCTAGTAACACTACCCCTACCACAATGCTCTTCGTTTCTATAAGACCGGGATCTACGGTTTAAAGTGTTTTCCAAATCACTACAAACATCCAATGGCATGGCCGGGACTCGAACCCAAAACCTATGGTACCGAGAGCCACAACGCTAGACAATTGGCGTGGTACCGAGCGCCAGAGCAAATTAATGTAATGTTGAAAAACATTTTATGTATTAATAAGTATGATAATATGATTTATAATTCTGTATTACTGCAAAAATATTTTTAGAAATTACAGACATATTAACTTCAACATATAAATTAATTAAATCAGACTTTAAAAATGTGAAAAATTTCAAGATTAATGAAAGGTTTTTCTGATTTCTGTACAATGTATTTGTTGTCTCAATAATTCATCCAAAATATTGTAATAAAAAGGAAGAAACATATTAAAAGTCCATCAATATCAAAATAATTAAAGTAAAAATAAATAAATAAAACTAAAAGTATTTCCATTAAATAATTAATTAATTTTCTTTTCTTTTAATGTAATACCCAAATACTATGTATATTTTACTTAATCTCGCATTACAAAGACCATCATTTGTCTAATGTTCTTTAAAAAAGGGTAATTATACGAAGACCATTAAACAAAATCGGATTTATTATCGGTTAAGTGCTACAATGATGATTCGTCACATTGCCCAGAACGTAACACAACACAAAAATATATTAGGATCCAAATCTGATAAAAATTGTTTCCCTCGGGCACTGTTTATTCTCTAAATATGGAAATGCAATCTTAAATCACTGATGAATAGCGACGATAATCGTTTTTATGGATTGGTTGCAGATGTGTCTGCATGATCTACCCGCGGGATACTTAGCTTCGAAGCATAACATACTATCTTTGGATTTATTTGGTTCTTTCAATAGCTTCGAATTTCCCTCTCTGACAAATCGTTTATCTTCGCAAAAAAAAAAAAAAAAAAAAAAAAAAGAAAGAAAGATCAAGCAGAATAAGCCCATTTGTTCTCCACGATACTCGCCTTACATTCTTCCAATATTATTTCCTCCTATATTTCCTCAAGCATTTTTAAAAAATATAATACGGTGTTTGTATACCAATAATAAAACATAACTCATGAACTGTTTTGACAAAATCAGCATTTATCAAGACGAAATATGCTTACCATAAAAATTGAGTTACCTTCAATTCTGAGTGTCAGAAATGAGTAAAATTAAATGAACAACTTATACATTGGTTTCTGCACCAGTACCACATGTTTTGATTTCGAGTCCCAGCGAGGCCATGGTTGTTTGTAGTGGTTCAGAATCCACTTTAAACGGTGGGTTCTAGCCTGGATCGTAGAGCGTTGTGAGGATCGCCTCTGTAGCATATCTTCAAGGGACCTACAGTTTAACGTGGATTCCGAAACGGCTAACAAACGTCCATGCCCACGCCAGGGTTCGAACCTGAAGCCCGTGTTACCAAAGGCCAGAGTGCTAACCAATTAGCCATTAGGCTGCCATTAGTTTCAAGATTTGATTTGTCGCTCTACGGTCATCTTGTGCACGCGAGTGCTAAGCAGACCGGGACCTACAGTTTAAAGTTGATTCCGAACGACTCACAAACATCCATGCTCCCTCCAGGATACGAACCTGAAGCCTGTGAAACCAAGCACCAGATCGCCAGCCGCTTGGCCACCAGGCTGCCATTGGTCTCAAGGAGGAAGGTATGAACCATTAGGATTATCAGAATCAAAGCTGTGATGGCAATACGTAGATGCAGTATAACATGCTTTCTCTGGTTACATGTTGAACTGACTGGGTAACGCTTAACCTGCTACTCGTCCCCTTTTCTAATGGTAAATGACTTAAGTCAAAGAGCCCTGAATCCAAAAACCACAATATTTTTATAAAATATCTTACTTCACTGCTTAATTCTTTTTTAACATTCATTTTTTTTCACCATAAATAAAAACTAAATAGAGTAAATTAGTTAAGAGATATTTTTAGCGTATATTTTATAAAATTAAACTATTTTTAGCTTAATTTAGATATTTATTAAAAAAATTTGTCTTTTAGCTTTTTATTATTTTTAATGCGCGAGACGAAACTGACAGTAGCTCTTTTTTTATTTTGCATCAATATTTAAATTGCAATTAGCAATCCTTGTATTTTCACTTTTTTTATACTTTTAATTTAGCAAGATTTTTGCATTTAAAAATTTTTAATTCAAAAAAGTTAGCCGGGAAACTTTATTCAAATTTCTTTTAATTAAAGCAAATCACTTTTACTCTCATTTAAAAGATTTATCAAAAGAACTTTTTAATAATTGGGTAAAGTAAGATTATCGATGTTTCTGTATGCTGAATTTTAGTTGTATAGTTAAAGATTTTTCTGTCTTTTAAAATGTATTGATCGAATTTCCGAGAAACCTTGAAAAGAAGTTGTGAAATATTAATCAAGCTATGTTAAGTTGATATATGGGTTGGGAATTAATTAACTGAATAAGAAAGATATTGTAAAAATTTGTGAATAAATATTGCAATAAATAATAAATAATAACTTTTAATAATATTATTTTAACTTTTACGAATACTAATACTAATACATATTACTAATAAGACTTTAGTTAAGATTCAGTGAGAAAGTTGACTGAATGTTACATTAAATTTATAAATAATCATGTTTATTTTTATTTTGATATTTTTTATTAGATTATGAAAAAAAAAAAAATGGAAAAACTTCACATTATAAGGAAATGATAATTATTAAAAAATTATTAAATTAATTGAGTTTTGCAAGTTATAGTCAGAAGTATTCTACTTTCTTTGTTCAATATTATTTTCTTTCATATGAAATAGTTTTTTGTAGATTATTATTAAATATTATCAACTTAATTAATGAATTGTTATTTTGCATCAGTATTTATCATGTCTTAAAAATATTATTGTTTCTTTAGTTTTACATGTAAAAATTTTTTACGACTAATGAAAATTAGCATAATAACTTTTTTATTTCTTTATTTTAATTAAATTAACTACTTAATTAATAATTCTCAACTTCTTTTCAAGGTTCTTGGAAATTCGATAAATACATTTTTAAAGATAGAACTTACTAAAAAAACAACTAAAATTGAAAATACAGAAACCTCGTTAGTTTTACTTTACCCAATTATTAAAAAGTTCTTTAGATAAATCTTTTTTATTAATATCATTTAAGCATATATCGCAAAGTACAGTAAAAAAAAAAAAAAACGTTTTTTTAATAAAATCATATATTTAATTTTTTGTATTCCTTATACGAAATTCATCTCAAAACAAATTTCAATTTCTCGACAAAAACCATCAATACTAAATTTAATATCAATAATTATATTTAAACTTTCTAAAATGCCTTTTAGGCCTTTATTTCATAATGAAAAAGAAAACTAATCTATAAGGAATTATAATAAATCATAGTTAATATGATTCTTTATAGAATACGAGAGAGATTGGGAAAATTTGGGAATAAATAGTGGAATATATAATAAATAATAACTTTTAACAATATTATTTTAACTTTTAAATAAAATCGCTAATCGCTAATTGCGCCTCATTTAAACTATAACATATTACTAATAATACATTAGTTAAAATTCAGTTATGAGTTCGCAGAATAATTAGATTATATTATGTGAATTCATGATGCACGCTGATCGATTTGCAAAAGCTAGATGACAGAGTGGAGAAATATATATATATATATATATATATATATATATATATAAATACAATAAATATATTTTATTTCATTTATATTTATATATTTTTATACTTAATTTTTAGTGTTATATATATTTCTTTACCATGTGCGTTTAGAATCCCTGTTATTATATTATCTATGTTTACATGTAAGGATAATAGTAAACACAATAATAATAACTCATTATGTTTCCATTTATCTCTCCAACAAAACGTCTATAGTGGGTCTGAATCTAATATGGGGAAATATAATTTTATATGCGGGTCGCAAGATCATTTGAATTGGACACCCCTATATAACGGAATCATAATAACTCATAATTATTTCATGTATAAGTCAATTTCACTCAATTTATGCATTATTTTCCCAGATAATCTGTATGCAATGTTTAATCTGTAAGAGAAGAGAGTTTCACAACAATGACTTAAATTCAACAAATGCCGAAGTTATATTAAGTGACCACGCAATTTAAATAATTGACGACAAGGATCAGCTGCAATGATTAGCATTTTTTGAACATTAGTATCAAATATTATATCAAGTATTCTGAAATGTATCTGATATCGTCAATCATTTTAATTCTATGACCTTATCGGCCTCCTAATAAATTTTGGGAAGCTGTTATTCATCAAATTAAATCTTTTCAAGAATATGTCTACATTGAAATGTCATTAAGTTGTCAATGAATAAGCCTTTTGAAAATACACTCACAGATATTATTAAAATATTGACTTAATTTGCATGCCTTCATGTCAGTGATCTTTAATTGAAACATGAGGACTTTAATTATATTAGGTTGTGTTAAATATACATAAAATGGAAAGAATTCATAAAAAAAATAATCCTTCTTATTAAAAAAATAAATAATTCCATTAAACATAATTGAGTTTTGACAGTTGCAGTTAGAGTTATTCTACTTTCTTTGTTATTGTCTTTCATATGAAATAGCCTTTTATAGATTGTTATTAAATGTTATTAATTTAAGTGAAATTACTTAAATGAATTGTTATTTTGCATTTTTATTATGACTTAAAAATATTATAATTTAACTTTACTTTTTTTTATTTAAAAAATTTATACGACTAATGAAAAGTTTCAATTTTTATAATAAAATCTTATAATTAAAATCATATATAATATATTTTATATATATATATAATAAGATCATATATTTATATAAATTTATAAATATATTTATATTTATATTTTAATTTAGATTAATTTAATCATATACTTAATTCTTTCGTATTCCTTAAAAGAAATTCAACTCAAAACAGATTTTAATTTCATCACAAAAACCATCAATACTAAATTTTAATATCAATAACTATTTTTAAAAGTTCTAAAATCCCTTTTGAACATTTATTTTATAATGAAAAAGAAAACTAATGTATAAAGGAATCATAATAACTCATAATTATTTTATGTATAATCAATTTCAAGCAATTTAGGCATTATTTCCCTAGATAATCTATACAACAACGTTTAATCTATCTGTTTTACATCTATTACTCAAATTCAACAAATGCCGAAGTTATGTTAAGTGACCACGCAAGTTAAATAATTGACGACAACTATCAGCTGCAGTGATTAGCATTTTTGAGCATTAGTCTCAAATATTATATCAAATATTCTGAAATGTATTTGATATTATCAATCATTTTAATTCTATGACCTTATGGACCTCCCTAATAAATTTCAGTAAGCTGCTATGCATCGATAAATTAAATCCTTTCAAGAATATTTCTGAATTGAAATGTCATTAAGTTGTCGGTGAATAAGCCTTTTCAAAGTACACGCACAGATATTATTAAAATATTTACTTAATTCCCATGCTTTCATGTCGGTGATCTTTAATTGAAACACGAGGATTTAAATTTAAATTCACATAAAGTTAAAACTGTGTTTATAGCCATTGTAAATTGTGAATTGCATAACTAAATTTAGAGCTGAATTTGGAGTTAGAATTTAGTAACTTAGAAGTTTGCTTTATCAGTACATTATAAAATTTCATCATGTTACATTTTTAATACTTTTTCTCAGTTAAATATCATTTTTAAGAAGTCCTGTTCAAAAGTATAATGACAAAATAATGTTTTTGTTCATTTCAATCATTTTTAAAAGAATTTTAAAAAATATTTAGAGAATTTTACAACCTTACGTTTACACTACACACCATTATATTTTACAACCTTAATTTTACACTTCTTCGTAGTTCGCCATGAAAATGATGGTTCATTGTTGTAAAAATCCCCTTTCAACCACTACTGAATATAGAAGCACAATGATTTACGGCCCGATCATGCTCAGTGCTAATAAGCATGTGAAGTAATAATAATAAATATCTGAATACATCTGAATTTATACATTCCTCTTCCAAAACATTTGGTTAAAAATATATTAAATGAGACAATGCAGAACCAATCTTATTTTTATATGATAAAACACTAGGATATTAAAAGCTCATTTTAACTCAAAATTTCAAATCACTGTTGCTTTTATTCTGTATATCTTATGTACTATAGGTTAAATTTGATTAAATTAAAAAAAAATGTTATATTCTCATTTTATGTTTGACCTCTTTTTATGTTTAAAATGGCATTTTTAGGTACTTCATATGAGACACTGGTATTTGCATTGGTGAACAACTACAAAGGCTTAGAATTGCATTGATAATCAATATTAAATACCTAATTAAAACTCTCTGAATACCAGTACACAGTTCCCTAAAATCGCCATCTTC
The DNA here is from genome assembly GCA_021605095.1 of Caerostris extrusa. Taxonomy (NCBI): domain Eukaryota; kingdom Metazoa; phylum Arthropoda; class Arachnida; order Araneae; family Araneidae; genus Caerostris; species Caerostris extrusa. The sequence continues at coordinate 12,336 of BPLR01007279.1, forward strand.
GTAGTTCACATGAAAATGGTGGTTCATTGATGTACAAACCACTTTCAACCGTCAGTGTTTATAGTGAAGCATAGTGGTTTAACGAAATGTTATGCCCAAATATTCTCAGTACTAATAAGCATATGAAGTAATTATGTTGCTGACTCTCATTAAAACTACTGGATAGTAAAGATCACAAGGAGAAGAGTTGGCTCTGGGGGTGATTGTGATACAATTGTCCGATCGACAGTCAAACTGTCTGATAGAAATATTAGGTTTCCTCTCGCATTTTCTATGATACGCAAATGCTGCCATATTACCGATAGTTTCTCGCAAAATGTATTATTCCTTCGTAAAAGGGAGCATTCTGTGAGACATGTCCTTCATTCTTGGGATAGTTTGACTTCACTCCGAGGATCCATTAAAGTTGTTATTAAAATTAGGTTTAAACATTACGTTTCCTCTCACATTTTTTATGATAAACAAATGCTGTCATGTCATGATAACTTCAAGCAAAATGAATTATTCTTTCATAAAAAGAAGCATTCTGCGAGACATGTCTTTATTTCTTGGAATAGTTTGACTTCACTTCAAGAACCTATTTAAGTTATAAGTAAAATATTGTTAATCATTTTGCATAATCTCCAGCATCTTCTGGATAATTCTGTTTATCTCCTGAATATATTTTATTAATTTTAAACAACAATACTCGAGGGCTAGATTTTTTACTTACAAACACAATACGATTCAAAAATGTTTATGATATGTAATTTAATAAATTTGTGTATTGAAATCAAACATTTTTAAATCGAAAACTCCCTTAAATAAATGGCTTCTATTGAAATTTTCTTTTTAAACAACGTGAAGGATTATCAGCAAAATTTCTCTAAATTTATTAGAATTATTTTGTTTTGAATTTTATTTTTATGTTATTCAATACACAAAAGCCATTTGAAAGAAAAATCAGAAACGTAATTTTTGGTCTTAAAATTGGCCATTATTGATTAAGATATATCCAATATTCAACAATGATAACTTTTTTCAACATCAGATCCTCTCAAACACAAATTGTATTTTGCGATGAACGTGCACGTCAACGACTGGTAGAAAATATTTTTATTTCCTAATCATCATTGTTTTCTAGTGTAAATATGCATATACTTTTAAAAATTTATGGCTAGAGTAAGTTAATTTTGAAATTGATCAGTTAAAACTTATGTTCTACAAAAATATGTTTAATATTTATATTTTAGCAATTGATTTATGACGATAATTTGATTAAGATAACGACATTTTATTTATGAGATGCATGGCACTCATTTTGAAACTCGTTCGCCACTGGTCTTTGCAGCTCACAATCCCTACATTTGGGAATCATGGTATATTGGGTACTATTTCTGTTTTGATATAAAAGGAGAAGAATTGATGACTCTTGGGTTATTTGGAGGAATTGAAGTAACTGAACGCCGTAATCGTTATTTGATTCAATTAAGTAGTTTGGATAAAATAAATAGCATTAAAGTAGATGTAATGGATAAAAAAATTTGTGCGTCAATTCCAAAAATTAGAAGTTCAGACTGTATAAATGATTTGAAAAATAAAAGAATATTTATGAGTGATATTTCCCTAAAAGCAAAATTTGTTTACATGAACAAAATACTAATGGGATTATGTTCTATTGGTGGCAGATATTGGAGGAAAATTATTTACAGGAAAAATAAAACATCTTCCTTGTGAATTAGTAGCTGTTCAGACAATTCTAGCATGGGCAGTAATGGGAAAAATTTATGTTGCTAAGTTAGACAGTCCTCTTCTTGTTCTATCGTTACACATAAATGATGCTAAAATTACGGACTTATGGAATTTAGATTCTTTGGGTATATTAGATCCTAGCGAAAAATGTTGAAAAGAAGAAATGCAGAAACTAGTTTGGACACATTATGAATCGACAGTTAGCAGAGAAAATGATGGAATATATATAGTATCTCTTCCTTGGATAGACAGATCTCCTTCGATTCCTGACAATAAATATTTGGCTAAGAAACGTTTAAAAATACTGTTTAAAAATTGAAGGTAAACTATTTTTAGTAGAGTATGAACAAAATGTTTAAAGAATGGGAAGAAAAGGTGTTATCGAAGAAATAGTATCTGATTCAAATTGTTATGAAGTCTCAAGTGTACACTATTTGCTTAATCAAATTGTCATAAAATTCTACTACCAAAATAAGACCAGTTTTTGATGGTTCAGCTCATTTTAATTCTATTTCCTTGATTGTATTGAAAAAGGACCCAATCTCATCGAATTGATTCCAACTGTTTTGATTCGGTTTAGGTTAGGTAACATTGGTGTCACTGCTGATAATCGTCGAGAATTTTTACAAATATCTTTACATGAAAAGGACAGAGACTATTTCCGCTTTTATGGTGGAAAGAAGGTGATCCTGAAAATATAATTACTTATGGACATTGTAGCGTTGTTTTGGGCATTAATTTCAGTCCTTTTTGTTAGCTGCAACTCACAATCATCATTGAATCAAACATCTAAAGAACTTAAAGAGGTATCTGAATAGCTACAAGAATCTTTGTGCAGCATTTGTATGACACATGCAAGTTGATTGTTTTAGAAAAATGGATGACGGAAAATTCTATGCATTCAACAAATTAATTTATGAAAGATAAATTGATCAGGAGATTTAACAAAAACTCGATAAGCAATATAATATTCACCTTAATTTAATAATTGGAGGGGCCAGGAAGCACAAATGATGATTAATATTTTGAACATCATGCACCCATAAATCATCACCCATAGACCATTGTATAGCTCTCAAACACAAAATGAATTTTTGTAATGAATGTGCACGTCAATGATCACTAAAAATATTTTTATTATCAAATCAGCCTTGATTTCTAGCATATACATACAAATACTTTTAAAATTTATGGTCAGAGGAAGTTCATTTTAAAATTGATCAGTTAAAACTTATGTTCAGCAAAAATATTTTTAACCTTTTATATTTTATTATTTGATTTAAGACCGTTATTAAGTTAAGTTAATGACATTTGATATATGAGATATATCACACTTCTTTTGAAACTCGTTCATCCCTGTCTTTGTAGCTCACAATCCTTACATTGGAGAATCATGGTATATTAGATACTATTAGTGTGGGAAACATTTGTCTGAAGCAATCAAGTTGATTGTTTTAGAAAAATGGATGACGGAAAATTCCATGTGTTGAATAAATTAATTTTTGAAAGATAAATCGATCAGGAGATTTAACAGAAACTCGATAAGCAATGTAATATGCACCTTAATTTAATAATGGTTAGTTAATTTGAGTGGCCGTATGAGTACAAATAATGATTAATATTTTGAATATCTCGTACCTATAAATCATTGAAAAGCAATGTGTATGAGTAAGCTTTCTAAAATGTTGTTGCTATTACTCACAAATTATCAGAATTTAATTTATTTAGAATCTATACAGAAATTTTTAAGTGATTTAAAATGATGTTATCAGTATATTTTTAAATTACTTTTTAAAAATTTATTCGAATAATTTTTGTCCTTTCTTGTTTATTTTTATATCTACCATAATGTATCCACCATTGTACAAAATGCCACAAAAAGTTAACGAATTAAGACGAAATAGTACGTTGCCAAGAAATGCAGAGTAAAAATACTATGATTTACAAAGTTATTAACTAAATCCATGATATATAAAATTATAAATTAACTTCGTTAATTAAAAAAAAGTATATTATAATTTAGAATCTAAAACATTAAAAATTCAACAAGATTAATAATTTTTTTTTTCAAAAATATTTTTTATATATCATTGTTACTGTGCTTCCTCTTACGCACTGCAAAAGCGCCCCCCTGTGGTGTTCAGGAGAAATGGTCAGTAGCCATCGAGACTCTCGCCCGAGAGGAAGTACAACGCAACCGGCGTTGCCGCTGAGAAATGTTTAGTTTACAATCTCTCACCCTGAGAGGAAATATCTTTATTTTCGGCTTAGAAGTGGAATCCTTCCACGAATCTTTAAGTTGTCTTTAGATGTGTTAAATATTGTCTATCTCTAATTGTATGTGTATGTGGCGTTTGTGCGCTAGTAAATAAAGCTGTATGTTCTCGGTCTCAAATCTCAACCCAACCACACTTTTTTAATCCAACAACACAAAAAAACGTTAACATTACATCATATGATACTTTTGATGAACATTTTATATTTATAGTTTAAATGATTGCTATGTTTTGCATTAGATATGAATTAAAATGTTAACTTAACAAAAGTATTTTCCTGCATATTCAATATTACACGACAAATAAAGTTTTCTGCAAACGCATTAAATTTAAAGAAAAATATTGCAGTAAAAATTACAATAGGATATTTTTTATCAATTGTACTTACTCTAGCAAATGGCGCTGCGTTCACAGAAACATTTACTTCGTATATTTCTTGCAAATTCAGCTCTAATTCAGTTTCATTAACGACTGTAATGTTGTAAAACACCTAGAAAAATACAACACATTTTAGAACATGACAACTCTTAAGATTTCACCATTTAAATTAATATTAATAATTAAATAAATTAAATTAACTTACTTTATTTTTATTATTATATTTACGATTAAAAGAGATAAAAAAATTCATAATGATTTAGTTAAATTATTATTAATAATTTAACTAAAGCGTTTTGAAATCTTTATTTATTATTATTTATTTATTATTATTTTTTAGTCACTAAATTATTAATAATTTCACTGAAACGCCATGAATTTTTTTATTTCTTTTAATCATAAAACCTATCAATAAAAATAAAGTAAATTCATTTAATTTAATCTTTTCTAACCAAGTCAAATATTTATATTTCATTTGGAAGTATTCGTGCAGAATTATTTACTTCAACTATAATTTTAAATTTTGGTTAAAATTTTAGTTTAAAATTTTTATACATATTTTTTATAATAACTGCTTTCCTTTTTAAATGTAATAACTCGAAATGTTCTGACAAAATATTGATAAATTAATAAAAAAAAGGAAAAATACCATAAAACTGAAGTTTACAATTATTCTTAAATCTTATTTGTATGCTACTATAAATACTAAGAATTTTGTAAGTACTAAAAGTAATTAAAAATAGAATCACACAAAATAATGTGAATTCAAATTAATTATGAGGATAAAAATTTTTTAATGAAAACTAAAAACCTTAAAATATAAAATATAAAAATTAAATATAATATATATAATGAAAAATAAAATATAAAAAAATTAAAATATAAAATATTAAAAAAAAAAATTTTCTTTTAAATATTTATTTTTTTAATATAGAAACCCACAAGCAAATGTAAATTCAAATGAATTCTGAGTGTAATATTTTTTAACGTATTTGGGATATTTACTTTAATGTTTGTATTCAAGCAAATGCTCAGTAAAGCGTATTTTTTTAACTCAAGGAGTAATTAATTCCGGGAAAGCAGTTATAATATTTCCCGTAAATATATTAATTATCATGAAATAATTATTTGAATTCGTTTGAATATAATGGATACCCGACTTTAAAATTATTTAAATAAAATTAAAAACGGTAAATTCTTCTTTCCCATAACTAAACTGAAATTAATAACTACTAGAAAACTTTATTAGAACGTATTTCACTTTAATTAAAACTACTCAGAATATTGAAAGGAGCGTTGTAGTTTTTTTTTTTAATATAAAATTTTGAGATAGGAAACCTTTTGAAAATTATGTATTGAAATATCAGAAAGGAAACCTTTTTGAAAATTATGTATTGAAATATCTGAAATACTCTTTCGAAAGTTAAATACAAAAAGTCAGTTTATAAAATAAAATGAAAATTTTTAATTTAAGGAATTTTTCGATATAAATCAAATGATTGTTTCTATGAATATCTTACCATTCTTTCATCTTGAAGCAACGATCTGTCTTCAATAACAACTGTAAATTTGTATTCTCTATCAGGAAATGAAAGTGTAGATATGGATTCTATATCTAAAAATAAATAAATGAAATTCTAGAACTCTTTATACAGAAAATGAATAAAAAATTACATAAAAGATCAATTATGCTATTCAGATTTTTAATAAATGGAATAGGGGATCTTTTTTTGTTAGCAATGAATATATATATATATATATAAAGAACACAGTACGGTAACATAAAAACAAAGGACATCTGATAAGGAGTGAATTAGAAACATCACCAGTTTGCACGTGACTAACTAGTATTGCCTACGTGCTGTTTATAAATAAAATTAGCAATTATATATGTTGTTATTCACAATTATATTTTCAAATATATCTTTAAATATGTACATGCAAAATCTTTTTACATTTTTTTAGGACTTCACTTGTCTTATATATATATAATTTTTACTAGGATAAGAAATAAATAACTTTTTACTTTTTTTCTATCAAATCATTTTGAAAATACACGGATATTAATTCAAGTATTTATTCTTATATATATATATAAGAATATATATTATAATTAAAGTCCCACTTTCAAAATAATGTAAGAAAAGAACCACTCGTCATAATGAGTTCAAATTTGAACTGAAGATACTTGAAAAAAAGGAAAACGGTACGGCATAAAAAAATCCCCAAAAAGTTCCACCGACTTTACAGATCCAATATGGTATGACCTTGCCGTAGTGGAGGGGTTTTCCACTCACAGTGTCACAACTGTTGAATGACTTAGAAATCATTTTTCCATATAAAACAGAGACATTCAAGCACACTGAACACTACAGTTGGTTTAAAGTGCAACCCATGCCAAATACATTGTAATTTCACATCAAAATATCACTGGCAGCCTAATTCACTTTCTTTATGCCACTTGCAGTGCCATCTATTAATATTCTTTGGAAACCCTTTCTAATGCCGTACCACTTTCTCCTTCTTCAAGTATCTTCTGTTCAAATTTGAACTCATCGTGACGAGTGGTTCTGTTTTTTATTACATCTGTTTTTGTTATTTTTACTTTTGTGAAATTGAGAGAAAAAAATTAGTTTAAAGCTGTTTTAAAATTTTAAATGTTTACTGTAAAAAACGAAAAGGAATTTTCTTTTCATGTACATATCTCGGAAATTTTAATATTCTAGTTAGTGCAAATAAGAAACACACACACACACACATATATATATATAATTTGCATGTATAATATATACGCATAACAGTACGAAAAACTTTTTCTAGAAATACAACAAAACACGAGATAGATAGAGCCTTTGAAATAGAAGATAAATCTATTCGGGAATAGATTTCTTTATCTCACCTGCACTGAAGAAAGTGTTCATTCCGTTTCCCAGATTTCCATAGGTCTGGGTGTCCCTCACCGCGAAGAGATTCCGGCTGTCACCCTCTATTCGGACCACGAAGTCATTTACTTCGACGGAATCCTTGTCGACGACGCTCACAGCGAAGTTCAGCAGACCTTCGCCCTGAAACGGAGGAGAAAATAGATATGCATCAAGAGAATGGATGGCCGCTGTTCTGGGATTCTATTTCTTCAAAGAAATAGGAAGACATCCGAAATGGCAGGGGTACGCTTTCTATAAATAAATATCTGCTGCTTCTGTTATTGCTCAAGTGGATATTTTATATAAGGTATTAATTCATTAACTATGAGATATGCCATCAATAATTAAATGTTTAAAAAATTCTCATTTTCATTCTCATAAAAAATTCTCCTCATTTAAACTGAAGAACTTCTTAAACAAAAAGAGAATATTCCTTCCTTTTATCTGTAAATGTTATGTTATCACCAACAAGTAATATAAAAAAAAAAAAAAAAAAATTAAAGTCAATTCCTACTTTTTTTCTCACTAAGTTGCAGAAAGTCCTTTATAAATAATTTTCATTCATTTTTTTTTTAAGTTTACCTGGCGCCATCTATTGGTAGATATATACAACTTAAATCTAAAAAAACTAAAATTAAATAATTTAATTTAATTACTGAATTAATATTTGAAAAAACTGTATTAACATCCAGTGTCATCCATTACAAGTTTCAAAAAAATGTATTTGAACTTGAGTGGACGAATAAGAAGTATTTTATGAACGATTGAAAATTTGAACAAGATATCTATAGGGAGAGTGTGAGCTAATAGAAGGAATTGAAAAAGGGGATGAACGGATATTAAATTTTTTTATTTATGTTGTCTTTGATTTCATTTTATCCTCTTGCAATAGTTTTATAAATAATTAAGTATCTGAATTTTATGTTAATTATATCAGCGCGTTAATAACTGTAAATGAACTAATTGTTTTTAAAAACTAATTTATCTCAATTACATAATAAAAAGGCAAATAAAATTTTTCATTTTTTATAAACATAATTCATCATCTTTATCATCATTGACACAACAGCCCCATGGTGGGACAAGACCGTCCGCCTACTGACAGATTTCGAGACAGTAGATGCTTTATTTTTACGGAGTAGCGTTGTCAGCCCTACGCCCAACGCTCTACAGTCATATTAGGTAGGGGACTGTTCGGAACTGTGTGGAGTAGTTCAAGCTTCAGAATCTTCAAGCTGTATGCGTCCCCTGGGTAGTGCTATATGAGTCGCAGCTGTACAGCCCTTGCTTATAGCATAAGGATTAACTGTCTCTGTATTGCTAGCTGCATTAGAACAACAACAAAATTGAAGAATTGCGCCTATAAATTCTGTTTATAGAGACATTTTTGACATTTTGACAGACACTCTCTCATACAAAAGGTTCATTATTTGCTGATCTACTATTATTAATTTTTCATTCAGTATCGGGCCAAGTATTTCACTTAAGTGTGTCCCAAATAGCTCACCGAATCCCCCAATCTTGCAGAAGCTTGCCTTCAGAGAAGAATTTTAGGGATTAACTGCCCCGCATATGCTTGTCTTATGGGAGAAAAACCATAAAACACCCACTAAGTATTCTGATTATCGATGAGTTAGTATGCAATTGTAGATAACTGAGCTAGAGCTAATTGAATCATCAAGAGCAAATATACTAGAAAAAAAGTAATATTTTTAGCAAAAGGCCAATAATTCCCCTCAAATAATTCTAATAATATCATCTTTAAATAATGCCTAAAACATGGCAATAATACAACTCTATTTTTTAAAAAACATGTCACTTGATTTGCAAAATTGTCAATATAAATCTATCATGTATACATTGTACTCAAATAATGATACTATTTTGTACAGAATAGAATGTTATTATGTATGTTGTTGACCGATGAGTGACAACTCATCGGGTCAACAACAGCAAATATACTATAAAAAAGTAATGTTTATAACATAAATACCAATGATTTCTCTTTAAATAATTCCAATAATGTCATTTCTAAATAATGCCTAAAACATGCAAATAATTCAATTCTATTTTCTCTCCACAAAAATGCCAATAATTCATCTATAAAAAGGATTATATGTAAAATCTTTTGATTCGCTGCATACATAATAACATCAAAAATATATAGTTAAAATTTTATTATATTCTGAAGATTATTATGATAGTTATCATATGGAGGTATAGTAAAATATACGATTTATCAAAAATTCAATTAAAAATTTTGAATTACATTTTTGAATGCATTCAGTATCCGAATACCTTATCATGAAACAGCTGTATTTCGACATCTAAAGACTTTAGAAATAAACTCAAAGCTGTTTTCGAAATCTACAGGTCTGATCTTTATAATACAACAATAAAAAAAAATCATTTTGTTTATCACGAAAACTAGATTTCACTGTAACCTACTACGTTAAAGCACACTATTTTTAACACACTATTTAAAACAAGTAATATAAAAAAAAAATTAAAGTCAATTCCTGCTTTTTTTTTCACTCTATTGCAGAAAATCCTTTATAAATAATGTTCATTCATTTTTTTAGGTTTATCTGACGCCATCTATGGGTAGATATATGCAACTTAAATCTAATAAAAAACTGAAATTAATGAATTAAATTTAATTACTGAATTAATATTTGAAAAAACTGTACTAACATCAAGTGTCATCCCCTACAAGTTAAAAAAATGTATCTGAACTCGAGTGGATGAATAAAAAGTATTTTATGAACGATTGAAAATTTGAACAAGATATATAGGAGAGTGTGAGCTAATAGACGGAATTGAAAAAAGTACTGTTTTTAACAAAATGCCAATAATTCCTCTCTAAATAATTCCAATAATGTCATTTCTAAATAATACCTAAAACATGCAAATAATTAATCTACATGCATACATAATAACATCAGAGATATATAGTTAGAATTATATGGATATGATAGTTATCATATGGAGGTATAATAATATATACGATTTATCAAAAATTCAATTAAAAATTTTGAATTGCATGAATGCATTCAGTATCCAAATAGCTTGGGATGAGACAGATGTATCTTGACATCAAATAATTCTAGAAATAAACTCAAAGCTGTTTACGAAAGCTGAAGGTCTGATCTTTATAATACGACAATAAAAAAAATGAATTGTTTATCAGGAAAACTTTGATTTCAATGTAACCGACTACCTTAAAACAATACGCTATTTTACAAAGTAAGAAAAAGTAAGAATATCATTGTGCAAAATCAAAAGAATCTGATACATTACAAAAACACAGGATTTTATTTTGACTGATTAAACCGATGGATTTCCTGTAATTTGGCTCCTATTCTACGAGAAGCAATAAAACCTCCACTCAATAAAAGCGTTCCATCATTATCTAATGGGGAATACCAGACACAAAACTTTAGGACTATCACTACTAAGTGGGATTAATTATTTTAGGGTTCTTAATTAAATTCCTTGGGAATTCATAATGTTCGCTATGGGCATTTTCAGACTAACAGAATTGGGAGAAATTCATACAATATTGCAGGGTAATATTATAACTTATTTCAAGTAATATTAATGATCTAATGATACTTCTAAATTCTCTTCTGAGTGAGAGTAGAATTAAATTTAAAATTTGAATAATTTTGGTAATTCTAAAAGAAATTCTATGCTTATTTTATTTGAGGTAGGAAAGCTATTAATATACAAATAGTAAATTAGTGAAATAAAAAAATTATAATAATGTTATTCAAAAAATCTATCATACTGCCAAGATGGTTCATCATCATCAGTGGTGCAACAGCTCCATGGTTGTCCAAGTCCGTCTGCCTACAGACAGATTTCGAAACAGGAGATGTTTTTTTTTTTACAGGTTTGATTGTCGGTCCTAAGTTCCTAACGCTCTACAGTCATATTAGACCGGGTCCTACTGTTTAAAATGGATTCCTAACCACTACACACCACACCACATCACTGTGCCTAGAGCTGAGTTGACCCTTTACAGTTTGGGAACGATGTGGGTGAGAAGAAGTCTGATTAGGTTCTGTGACGCTCTATGGTCATATGAGACCAGGACCTACAGCTTAAAGTGGACACTACAAACATCCATGGCACCACCGGGATTCGAACCCGATACCTATGGTAGCAAACGTCATGAGCACTTACCACTCGGTCATCAGGCACCGCCAAGATGGCTAACAAGTGAAAAATTTGCTGATTTTTTTGCTGATGTTATTTAAAATAATAACAAAAAAAAAAAAAAAAAGAGTAATAATAATCCATTTAAATCAATACGAATTCGAAATGTGCATTTAATAAATTAAATTTAAAATAATCACACATATATTTAGAAATTATATATTTTTTTGAGTATTTGACTGCACATCCATACTGTGAAAGTATTCTAATTATTAATTTATTAGTTTTTATAATTAAATTACAATTTTCAGTTAGTTTTGTTTTTTATCTGTGCATTAATAAAATATTAAATCATCCATATTTCCATAACATATTAAATATTCATAAGCTAATTCCTTTCAAGATATTTCAAATATAGAGAAAAAATTCATTAATGTAATAATTTGATTAAGAATGTTTCTTTAAAAAAAAGGATAATCTTAATAATTTTAATAATTTATTTTTCGACATTGATAAAACATTTTTTACTCCAAACTTTGTGGATTTAAAAATGTTTTTAAATTTATTTATTTAATTTATAATTAAATAATTTATTTATTTATTTTTATTTTATTTTTAGTTAAATCTTTTATTTTTATTATTAAATCATTTATTATTTTATTTTATTTTTATTTTTATTTTTTATTTATTTTTTTTATTAAATTTTTTATTTTTTATTTTTATTTTTAATTTTTAATTTATTTTTCTTTATTAATTTTTTTTTTTAATTTTTAATTTATTTCTTTTATTAAATTTTTTTTCTTTTTATTTAAATTTTTATTTATTGTGTTATTAAATTATTTATTATTTATGTTATTATTTATTTAATTTATTTATTTACGTTTATTAAATTTATTTCAAATAAAAATAATTACTATTGATAGAAAATAAATTTTTGAGCTTTCAATACGAACAGAGAAAAGGAATAGTGCTTTCCTTTCAATTTTTTGTTGAGTAAATAAATCAAGGTAAGTTCAATTTTTTGAGGAGAAAAATGAAATTTTCACAGAAATTCTAAAGAATCAGAGAGAGTTTTCGAAATTCAAGAAAGTGCTAGAATGAAAGCCGTTTTGCAGTAGATTTTTAACTCGTCTTTTTTAAATAAAGGAAATACAAAAATTAAAATTTTTCTAGGAATGTATGTATTATTTTTTTAATGCCATTATCTAACATAATGGAGAATAACTGAGTATAGAACTAGTTCATCAGTGAAATTGGTATCAATTGAATTTTAATGGATTTTTATTTTATGGTTAAAAATTAATAATCACAACAAAATCAAATTATTAACAACATGTAACTACATATTTACTTAATACTGATCATAACAAATAAAATAAAAATGATGAACTAAATAAATTAAAATCTAAAAGATTAAAATAAAAATAATTTTAAATGTTATTTATCAAAATAAATTTGTATGCTGTTTTCAAATAATGAACAGTTTGACATGAGATAGACAATTTGAATTAAATTATAAATTTAATATCACTTCTTTATTTGAATTCAAAAAATTGTATGGTTACACTAATTAATAATTAATATGAAATATAGCTATCTATAATTTAATTTTTATTGAATATTTATGAAGAAATATTAAATTGCGTTTATTTAACAAATTAATGTTTCATCATGAAATCTAATATTAACTACGAAATGAAATGACTAAAGACTTCCATAAAAACTTGAATCACAAATCATTATGATGGTAACTTTATTTATATGAAAAATAAATCCGTTGAAGATTGAAAGTTAATCCGGCTAAAAAAAACCTTTATGCAAAGTAAAAAAGAAACAAAAATTGAAACTTTTAAGATTGGAAACGAAATATAACATTTGTTTGAAATTGTCATTTGATTTTGGTAAATTGGTTTGTGTTTTAATCAACAGCTTATATATGTCAAGTATTAGAAGATATTAATTGTATTGTCAACGTTCTTCAGCTGATGTTTTAATGGAATGCCAAGATTATTCAGTTCCTATTCCTTATTATTTTACTTCCTTCCTTTTTATTCCTTCCAATTAATAAAACTTTCTTGAATCACTCTTTCTTTGTTCTTTATATGTCAAAGCAATATTAATTTCTAACGATTTCCTTTTCTTTCGTCGACATTTTATCAATTGCTTTTTGATAAAGGAATTGATTATTTTTATTTTTGACTCTGTGATTACGTAGACTTAATGCTTAGTTATTTTTCACAATTAAATGATTTTAGTTAAGTTTAGATTTGGATTCTAAAATAAAATTATTTAAATTTTAATACAATTATTCTATAACATGTAGAAAGTATATTGTATATGTTATAATATAAAATTTTATAATATTTAAACGCACAGAATACAATTATTTCGATTCTAATAAAATTATTTAAATTTTAATACAATTATTCTATAACATGTAGAAAGTATATTGTATATGTTATAATATAAAATTTTATAATATTTAAACGTACAGAATACAACAATTTCGATTCTAATAAAATTATTTAAATTTTAATACAATTATTCTATAACATGTAGAAAGTATATTGTATATGTTATAATATAAAATTTTATAATATTTAAACGTACAGAATACAACTATTTCGATTCTAATAAAATTATTTAAATTTTAATACAATTATTCTATAACATGTAGAAAGTATATTGTATATGTTATAATATAAAATTTTATAATATTTAAACGTACAGAATACAACTATTTCGATTCTAATAAAATTATTTAAATTTTAATACAATTATTCTATAACATGTAGAAAGTATATTGTATATGTTATAATATAAAATTTTATAATATTTAAACGTACAGAATACAACTATTTCGATTCTAATAAATTATTTAAATTTTAATACAATTATTCCATAACATGTAGAAAGTATATTGTATATGTTATAATATAAAAATTTTATAATATTTAAACGTACAGAATACAACTATTTCGATTCTAATAAAATTATTTGAATTTTAATACAATTATTCCATAACATGTAGAAAGTATATTGTATATGTTATAATATAAAATTTTATAATATTTAAACGTACAGAATACAACTATTTCGATTCTAATAAAATTTTTAAATTTTAATACAATTATTCTATAACATGTAGAAAGTATATTGTATATGTTATAATATAAAATTTTATAATATTTAAACGTACAGAATACAACTATTTCGATTCTAATAAAATTATTTAAATTTTAATACAATTATTTATAACATGTAGAAAGTATATTGTATATGTTATAATATAAAATTTTATAATATTTAAACGTACAGAATACAACTATTTCGATTCTAATAAAATTATTTAAATTTTAATACAATTATTCTATAACATGTAGAAAGTATATTGTATATGTTATAATATAAAATTTTATAATATTTGAATACAACTATTTCGATTCTAATTATTTAAATTTTAATACAATTATTCTATAACATGCAGAAAGTATATTGTATATGTTATAATATAAAATTTTATAATATTTAAAACGCACAGAATACAATTATTTCGATTCTAATAAAATTATTTAAATTTTAATACAATTATTCTATAACATGTAGAAAGTATATTGTATATGTTATAATATAAAATTTTATAATATTTAAACGTACAGGAATACAACTATTTCGATTCTAATTATTTAAATTTTAATACAATTATTCTATAACATGCAGAAAGTATATTGTATATGTTATAATATAAAATTTTATAATATTTAAACGCACAGAATACAATTATTTCGATTCTAATAAAATTATTTAAATTTTAATACAATTATTCTATAACATGTAGAAAGTATATTGTATATGTTATAATATAAAATTTTATAATATTTAAACGTACAGAATATAACTAATTCGATGCATAACACAGAGGTGATATAAGTTAGACAAACACTCTTAATGTTACACCATTTAAAACGTTAAGACTTAGTTTTTAAAATTGTTTTACAAATATTATTTACACTTATTTTTATATATTAACAGAAATAATTTAATTAAAGACAAGAAGATTGGTTAAAAAAAAAAAAAAAAGATTTATAATTAAAATGAAAAATAATTGCATGATTTTTTACACATTCATCGTAATTTTTGCTGAATTTTTGTTTCTATAACTGAATTGAGAAAATAATTCCTTTAATTTTCAAATCGTCATTGGGAAAATCATTGATTTAATTTTTTAAAATTTTCATTGGAAAAATCATTGGATCATCAAAATTTTCAATCTTTCAATAATCGATTATTCAGTCGATCAATCAATCATTCAATTTTATCAAATCGTTATTGGGAGAATTATTCATTAAATTTTTTTTATCTTCATTGGGCAAATCATTCATTCAATTTTGTTCAAATCTTCATTGGGAAAATCATTGAATCCTTAAATATTTCAATCTTTTAATAATCGATTATTCAGTAGATCAATCATTCAATTTTATCAAATCTTTATTGGGATAATCATTCATTCATTTTTTTTTCATGTCTTCGTTGGGAAAATCATTGGTTCAATTTTGTACATATTCATTGGGCAAATCATTCATTCAATTTTGTTCAAATATTCATTGGGAAAATCATTACATTTTTCAATCTTTCAATAATCGATTATTCAGCAATCACTCAATCTTTCAATTTTGTCCAAATATTCATTGGGAAAATCATTAAAATTTTCCATCTTTTAATATTCGATTATTCAGTTGATCGCTCATCATTGAATTTTATCAAATCGTTCATAGAGAATCAATCATTCATTTAATTTTTTTCATATCCTCATTGGGCAAATCATTCGTTCAATTTTTGTACATATTCATTGGACATATTTATTTTTCAAATATTTTCAGTATCTTCAATTGTTTAAAGCACACTTACCAATGTCAATAAAATTTTAAGTAAAAATACATGAATATAATTTTTATTCCATCAAAAGAGTCATTTTTTTTAGGTTTACTAAGGTGAAAAATTATTAAGAAATCACTATTAAGAAACATATATGCTGCTGGAAGTATCATATAGATAACAGTGACTTTTTGTGAATCGACAAGGGCAGTGTAGTTAAAGAACAAGTTCTAAATACATGATCATTTAATTTAATAACAGTGATCTATCTTTTACAATGGACAGGTAACTTTTCTTTTTTTTTTTTTCACCAATGCATGACTTGCACAATCATCTCTAAACAGATACGAGGCCACGCCTCTGCTGCAATGTCTTCTGGGAGATGACGCACAGAGAATGAGATTGAGTTCCAAATCGGGAAAGTGCCCTTTGCTCTTTAAGCATGTAAAAGAGATTTTCATATAATACTAAATATCTGAGGCTGGAGGCAAACATAAATAAAAATCGAAAAGCACAATTCCTTTCCATATCTGATTTGGTATTCCAAGAAAACTTTAAATGAAATCAACAATTCTCTCTTTCAAATAGTGAAGACTGGTAAAGTAGGTTTTCGTTAGTATCCGCAAGCGATATCTTGCATTCTATTGGATGGAATGATTTTAAAGAAATCTTATTATTCCCAAAGGTTCCGATTTTAGGAGCATCTTATTTTACTAAATGTGATATAAAAATTAACTTCAAGGAATACTAGTATAGATTTCCATGTCTTCTGCATAAACAAAAGATAGTTTTCTTTATGTAAAATAATAAAAGAATATTTATAGAAGGTGAAGTTAATGTTTCGTATCCTTTTAGCTTTGAGTCGTTTGTTATTGAGAAAATATTGTTTCTTTTCCATTACCTTTTACTTTATCAATCTACAATAGTTTTGACATTTTGCATAATTTATATTTTATACAATATACTAGTAATAGTTTTTTTGGACTACAAAGTTTCATTAATTTCAATCAGTCACTATGTATATTC
This sequence comes from Caerostris extrusa, assembly GCA_021605095.1. Lineage (NCBI taxonomy): Eukaryota > Metazoa > Arthropoda > Arachnida > Araneae > Araneidae > Caerostris > Caerostris extrusa. Next base: position 29,707 of record BPLR01007279.1, read on the forward strand.
ATCGATCTATAATAATTTAAGAGGGTCCTATTCATACGCGTAAAAAGGATTATACATGTTAAAAGGATTTATTTTCTTTTAAAAGATACTTCTTCTTTCAATTCCTACTATTAATTCACACTCTCCCTATATATTGTTCAAATTTTCAATCGTTCATAAAATACTTTTTATTCCTCCACTCAAGTTCAAATATATTTTTTTTGAACTTGTAGTGGATGACACTGATGTTAATACAGTTTTTTTCAAATATTCATTCATTTATTAAATTTAATTAAACAATTTTTTTTTTTTTAAAAATTTAAATTGCATGTATCTACCAATAGATGGAACCAGATGTAAGAGGAAAATCATCAATTAAATTTAATTAATTAATCTTAGTTTTACATGGGAAAAAATTCTCTCTTATCTAAGATATTTAGTGGTTCGGTATCTACTTTACAACGTAGATCCCGGTTAAATAGGATCGTAGAGCGTTGAGGGCAGTGTGACTCGCGTCTGTAGCATATCTTCAAATTACATGCACCTCCTGAGTAGTGCTAAGTGAGGAACGTCGGTGCAGCCCTTGCTTATGGCATAAAAGGATCACGGTCTAAGTATTCGCTAGCTGCATTAGAGAAAAAAATAGTAAAACCTAGGTTCCGGTCTAATATGGCCGTAGGGCGTTTAGCACAGTGTTGACAATCCTACCTAGTAAAAAAAAACATCTCCTGTTTCGAAATCTGCCAAGAGGCAGACGGCCTTGGCCCACCATGGGGCAGTTGCGCCAGTGATGATGAAACTTTCACCAGACAGCCTTTTCTATTAATGGAGACTAAAGCTCACTACCTATAGTCACCATTTTCTTGTTTTTGAAACCATTAACTACAACAGACGATATCAGCATATTCGAGGCTGAGCCCTTAGGCACCTTGGTTTGTGCGCATTCAAGAGTCTAGTATTTAGTTTACTTATTCTAGACAAAAAAAAAAATAACTGTACTGAGAGTTATCAGCAGTAAATCGTTCAATGACTTTGTTTGACTTAGTGAAATTTAGATCATTCATCCCAAACATTCTAAAGAAAAAAAATAATTTTTTTATTGCGTTGCGATACAGAATGTAGACAAAATTGCTCCCTTGATAACATTGCATCTGCTTTATCTACGAATTTCAATGGTGAGAGAAATGAAAAAAAAATACAAATGATAAAAGAAACTTGTAAAAACGTATATGTAAAAGTTTGCAAAATCATAAATGTGGATATTATTAAGAAAGCGTGAAAACAAAACCAAACCATTCAAATAATTTTAATTTTCTTATTGTATTTACCATAAGCAATAAATTTCATTTAAACTAATCGCAATTTTTAGTTTTTGATGCCATTTTGAAAAAAAAAAGACTATAGAATTATAATTCATAATATTGTAATCTTTTTACCAAGTATTTACGTTTTAGCCGAACTAGTTCTATTGTCATACACGTTGATCTTGCAGCCGTTTGGTTGCGGGTTCGGCCCCTGACCTGTTCCTTTAGTCATCATTTATAGCAATTGCTACCCCATTCCTTAATTTTTGTTTTTGGGCGTATGGCTGACAACCTTACCCCTAAAAAAGAAGCCATCTCCTATTTCGAAATTTTCCAGTAGGCAGATGGCCTTAGCTTATGATGATGATATTGCATTTTATTCAATTACTTTATTCAAATTGATGTTGCTTAATAATTAATATTGTTATCTTACAATTTTCTGTTATTCATTCTTTTTTTCATTTTTAATATTTATTTTTCTGATAATATTTCAGTTTTTTTAATTATTTTATAACATACAAATTTTACAGACTCATATAAAAAACAACACTTTCATTATTACACTGAAAACAACTCTTCCATTGTAAGTAAAAATGGCTGACTTTCCTTTTTCGAAAAAATTCTGACGAAAAAAGTGAGATTTCTCGGAATTCGTCTTTATTGATTTAGGTTCTGTAGCGGATAATCGCAGACAAATCCTATTGGATGCAGAACGCAGAATCAATAAGAGGAAGTTTGTTCCTTCATCATGAGAGCTCATTAATCATGAATACTTCTTCCAGCCACTAATGCTTTGCAATCGGATGAGGTCCGAACAATAAGCAGTGTTTAGCAATTTAGTGAAAATAGCATAGCATGGGCAAGACTTAAACCGCTTTCTCTGCATATAACTGAATTTTATTATTATAAAAATTATATTTATAATTATGAAAAAGAAGTATCTTTTAAAGGAAATGTCTTCAACGACAAGATTTCTTTACCAGACAATTCGAATATTACTACTAAGTAAATAACTTTTATCATAAGGTTTTAATATTTAATTTATGAAGTCTACTACAGATTACATGTCTCTTTTATAGACATTTTTTTTTTCAAAATTAAGTGAAAACCACGAAATTTGGCGAATTAGTCTAGTAAGGAGGTGTGAAATAAAAGGTGTGATCGAAAATAAAAGGTGTGATTCAAAATAAGAATTTATTTCTAATTTAATTGGTATTTACAAGACAAAAGAAATGGGATTTCGTGTTTTCGAAAAGAAATCAAAGAAGCATTTAATGTAAAAAAAAAGCACCACATTTAAAAATTACTTGTACTTGTATATTATAAAACATCCCGGCTGTGTCATGGATGTTTGTAGTGGTTCGAATCCACTTTAAACCGTAAGTCCCGGTATAATAGGATCATAGAGCGTTGTGAGGGTAGAGTGACTCGCGTCCGTAGCCAATCTTTGAGCTACACATACCCCCTGGGTAGTGCTCAATGAATAACAGTGGAGCAGCCCTTGCTTATGGCATAAAGACTTAACTGTCTCTGTATTGCCAACTGCATTAGAACAACAATTTTGTCGTTTTAATATTGAAATGAAAACCTCGCATCTACTTTTATTTCAAGAAATTAATTCTGATAATGTCGAAATGTGTATAAGATGATTAATTTAAAACTATAAAAAACTGTAAACTGTGATTTTTAAAACTGTAAATTCTTGAAAATGACGTAATTGAAAACAATTTTTAAATATTATTTACGATGCAATAATTTTTTTTTTTTTTTATTTATAAATGCTATTTTGTTTATTTTATTGGCGATAGGAGTTAGAAATGTACGGGAAATAACTATTCCCGATATGACTTTGACAAACTATCAAATATTTTAATGTCACATTTGCAGAAATGGAAACTACAACTAAATCTCCTAGTTATTATAAATATTTTTTTCTTTCTAATGCAGATGCCAAACACTTAGACAGCTTGGTCATGGATGCCTTAAGGCAAGCGCTGCACAAACGTTACTCACTTTACATTACCCAGGGTGCTCGTGTAACTTGAAGATAAGCCACGGACGCGGAGTAACAATGCCCCCACAACGCTCTACGATCCTATTAGACATGGAACTTACTTTTTTAAAGTGGATTCCGAACCACTACACACATCCATGGCAGCGCCGGAACTCGAAACCCCAAACCTGTGGTACCGAGCGCCAGAGCTCTCGCCACTCGGCCATTCACTCCCTAGTTATTATAAATATAATAAAGCAATCTATACATCTGCAAACGGTACAGGTTTTCAAAATTCAGTGTAAAGTTTTGAATGCGTGAATTTAGTATCCTTAATAGCTCGTGATTGATAAGAGTGACCAGCTCTCTGACTCTCGGTGCCACAGGTTTCGAGTTCGAGTGCTGGCAGTACCATGGATGTTTGTAGTGGTTTGGGATCCACTTTAAACAATGTGTCCCTGTCTCATATGACTATAGAACGTCGGGGGTAGTACTGACAACCCTACGACGTAAAAAGAAAATATCTACTGTCTTGAAATCTGCCAGTAGAGAGAGAGCCTTGGCCCACCATGAGACTGTTGCGCCACAGATGATGATGAATATCTCGTGATGAAACAGCTGTATCTCGAATTCTAATGATTCCAAAAAACAAGCTCAATACTGTTTTCAGAAGCTAAAAGTTTTAATAAAATTCGCCAAAAAGTGTATTTTTTGACTTTAAGTAAACATTCCTAAATAAAATAATTATTAAAGATTATAACATTAACTTGCATATGTGTAGACATATATATCCTTTAAGCATGCATTGAATTAATAGTAGAGTTGAATGGCAATCAATCGAGCCATTAAGAACAAAAACTAAAAATTATTTAAAGAAAATTGCCAATAACTCATTTCATATTTAAAACCTTCTAGTTCAAAATATATCATCATCCTCCATGCAACAGCCCCTGGAGGGCAAAGCCGTCTGCCTATTGGCAGATTTCGAGACAGGGCACGCTTTTTTTTTTACGGGCTAGGGGGTTGTCAGCCTTACGTCCAACACTCTTACTGTCGTAGTAGACATGGACTTACGGTTCAAAGTAGATTCCGAACCCCTACAAACACCCATGGCAAGAAGCACGCGGCACCGAGAACCTCAACGCTAGTCACTCGGCCATAAAGCCCCTCAACATATATAGCATCATTAAAAACACTGTTAAAAATATTATTAGTATCTGAAATTACTTTCATTAGATTTTGAATTTTGACTGTTATCATATTGCGATGTATTAAATAAATAACCAAAAATAAAATTTTTTTTCTTAGAATATAAATTGGAAGTTTGGAATGCATGAATTCAGTATCCTTAATAGCTCGTGATTACTTATGTAACTCGACTTCTAATGACTATTGAAACAAACTCACAATTGTTTTTGGCAGCTTTAATAAGAATTTCGCAAAAAAGTATTTCTGTTGATTTTAAGTAAACACCCCTAAATAAAAGAATTTTTAAAACACACATTAACATGCATATATTTAGACATATACACAGTCCAGTCACATTAATGTGACCCTGTCAAAAGCCAGAATATACACTCTTGTATAGTCTGGCTTTAGTGGAATGTGGTATTAAGTGGAATTCTTTATATACACTCCACTGCAATGTGCTGCCATCTGCTTTTTGTGATTGGTTATTTCACGTTCACGTCGAAAGTAGGTGGTGGTCACATTAATGTGACTGGACTGTGTATATATCCCCTAAGCATCCATTGATCTAAAAGTATGGGCGACCTATTGGTATCACAGGCTTCAGGTTCGAATCATGGCATGCATGTTTGTAGTGGTTCAGAGTCCACTTTAAACTGTGGATCCCACTATGTTTAGCCCTCGTTGTTATAAGATGACCTTAGAGCGATAAACTTAACCTAACTTCTCTAAAATTGTGGTTGAGTGACAATCGAGCCTTTAAGAAAAAAAGTAGAACTATTCCAACAAAAATGATGATAACTGATCTCCTGTGTAAAACCTTTAGTTCAACATACATAACATCATTAAATGCATAGTTAAAATTTCATTAGATTTTGCAATTACTGGCATTGGATTCTGAGTTATGACTGTTATCATATTTCGATGTAAATATTTTTTTCTCAAAAATTCAATTGAAAGGTTTGAATGCGTGAGTTCAGTATCCAAATAGCTCGTGATGAAACAGCTGCATCTTGACTTCTACATTCACTAGAAACAAAATCAGAACTGTTTTTGAAAGCTGAAAGTTTAGTTAAAATTTACTAAAATGTTTAACTTGACTTGAATCGAAAGGTTATATGGGAATGCAAAGCAACAAGGACTATAATCCCCCAAAATGTTTAATTTTTGATTTTATGTAAATACTCCTAAATGAAATAATTTTTAAAAACATATGACCTTAATTTTCATATATGTAGACACATATATATATAAGCCCATTGCATGCATTGAACTAAAAGTATGGTGCTATTCTAAAGTATGATTGAGTGCTCGAGCCATCAATGCCATCAAAAGCAAAAACAGAAATAAAGAAAGATTGCAACTAAAAACGCCAATAACTTATCTCATATTTAAAACCTTTCAATTAAACATACATAGAATCCTTAAATACGTTAAAATTGCATTAGATTCTGAAATTAATTTCATTGATTCTGAGTTGTGACTGTTATCATATGCAGCAAAAAAAAAAAAAAAAAAAAAAAAAAAAAAAAAAAAAACTAACATATTTAAAAAAATACATTGAATGTTTTAAATGCGCGAGTTCCGTATCCTTAATAAATCATGATGAAACAGTTACATCTCGACTTTTAATGACTCTAGAAACAAAAAAAAAAAAATCGAAATTCATTTTGAAAGCCAAATGTTTGATCTTTAAAGTAAAACAATAATAAACTTTTTTTTTTTTATTCGCAATTCGGTCGTGGCCTTTGGGTTACTTTGAGATACATAAATTGCGCCTGTAAAAGTTTTTAAGTGGATTGCAAAAAAAGAAAATCAAACAACACTGCAAATGTTTCATGATGTGAAACAAAATGGCAAAAAAAAAACTGTAGCAGACTATAATTCATTTAAAATTTTTATTAACACTAACAGCTGCAAGGTCTGCTGATTGATTTTTTCGCATTCCGGCCCGTAAGTGGGTCGTTGATCACCCCTGTTTACTTTTCATTAAAGAGGCCGCCGGCCAATAAACAGGGGGATCATAAAAACGCGCGAAATCGACCTGCTAATGACACGGGGAGCTTCATTCGAGATCCCGTTGACTTGGCAACACACTTTGCAAACAAGGCAAGACGATACCCTTTAAAATGTCAAGGGCTCAGCTAAGGTCGCACTTTTAAAGTCTTGTTTGTTACATTTTTTGAAAAAAAGTTTCTAATAATATATCATTAATATCATGAATATAAAAAGTTGGTGTGTAATTTGCGATGTATGTCCCTTTTTACAATTTTTTAAATAGTTTGCATGCAATTTTCCAGTATGTTTCTAGGTTTTCCATTATTTACCAGTCTTTTAGAGGTTTCTTCTGTTCAAGTTATTCACATTTTTTCAAATATTACTTGATTAGTTGTTAGTTATCACGACAAGAAATTACAATTGTTGCATTTAATTAGTAATTGTAAAAATTTAATTAAGTTTTGATGAGGCTAGTTAGGTGACATATTGCAGGAGTGATTTATTGTGAGTCTGTTTTTATAATATATTATTAATATCTTGAATATATTAATAATATATCAGTAATATTGTGAATATAAAAAGTAGATGTGTAATTTATGATGTATATTCCATGGTGCAATTTTAAAAATAGTTTAAATGAAGTTTTTCTGTACGTTTTTAATTTTTCTTTGTTTCTAGATTTTCCATTATTTACCAGTTTTTTAGGGGTTTCTTTTATCAATAAGTAATTCAAATATCAATTATTTTATTATTTATCAGTGGTCACTCAGAGAAATTACTATTGTCGTATTTAATTAATTATTGTAAAATTTAATTAAGTTCAGTGGCATGGAGCCTGATGAGGGCTCTACAACAGGTACCACAGGTATCAGGTTCGAATCCCGGCTGTGCCATGGCTGTTTGCAGTGGTTCGGAATCCACTTTAAACCGCAGGTTCCGGCCTCATAGAATCGTAGAGCGTTGTGGAGGTAGTGGAACTCGCGAACGTAGCCTATCTTCCAGTTGCATGTGCCCCCTGGGTAGTGTTCAATGAGTCACAGAGGTGCAGCCCTAAATATTAACTGAGGCATAAATATTAACTGTCACTGTATTGCCAGTTGCATTAGGAAAAAAAGTTTAGTGCCATATCTCAGGAGCGGGTTATAGCGAATCCTATTAGTAAGTGATGTGTCAGTTTTAAAAATTTATTGGTTGACATTTAATTTAGTTGTATTATACATATTTGGTTATTAGAGGATGATATTAATTTAATTAATTTTTATTTTAATTTAACAACATCACAACATGCATTACATCTTATCTTCGAACGAATGCGCTAGAGTGGCCTTAGGGACAGAGCGTTGGTTTCTCTATTAGAGAGCTCGAGTCCAAAATCTGAGAAAGGAAGACAGCCCTAAATTTCATGTGTCTAAGTCAGGGTCATGATAAGTCTGTTTGTCAAAAGTCCTTTTACTGAACTTGACTATAAGGCGCGAACTTAGATGCATGCAGTAGTAATAACATAAAGCTTCTCCCCTATTCAAAAGGAACAGAAAGTTGGGGTAAACATCTCCTGCCATTTTCGTAATAGAGTTGGCGCTGTTTTTGTCACTACCACGACACGAAAATACAGGGCCGTCACATTTGAAAGTGGCTCAGTAAATCCCATTCTTCCCCTTAATACCCGTCAGTGAGCTGTTCGTATTATACATGATACCCACCGATGTCCTACTTTCACCTTTCTAAATGGTAAGGGATTACATAGCCCTAGGTACGGGGTGAGGTGAAGTGAAAAGAATCTGGCTGTTTTTAGAAGTCCGGGGATGAAAGCTTCAATACTATGTCAAAGTAAGACCAATTTTCAATTTAAAATTACCGGTGCTTATGGAATTTCAATTTTTTTCTTTTTAGGTTGCCGGCACTGTCTTTGACATCTGTGGGAAATGTCACGTCAAAATATTCATTAGTGTTTGAGTTACGATTGGCTTTGTGAGACACTAAAACTGATTCCGGCGATTTTTGAAATGTCTGAATTAATTGAGAAAAACTTGCATTAAATTGTGTTTGCAGAAACATATAGAATGTGCAGAAGTCATTCGGTGAGCATTCCCATATCGGAAGGAAATGTTTACAAGTGGTATAAACAGTTCAAAGAAGGCAGAGAACTCGTTGAACACGAAGAGCCCTCTGGTTGACCACCAACCTCAACCAACGAAACTCACATAAAAAAATTAAAGATTTGGTGCTTGCAAACCGTCGATTTACAATTAGAGATCTTGCTGATCATGCTGGATAGAAAGGATCGGTCTATTCCATTTTGGGCCCTCAATTGTTACCGAAAACACTGAATGCGCCAGCTCCCACTGTATTGATTCTCCGTAACGTTTTCGCCAAAAATGAAACTCATATCGTTCTACAATCCCCGTATTCACACCGTGCGACTTCTGGCTATTCCCTAAACTCAAAAGACCACTCCAGGGACACCGTTTTAGGTCAATTAAAGACATTCAAAGTGAATCGCCGCCTGCCTTGAGGGCCATCTCTGCAGATGACTTTTAGCACGCATTGAGGATTGAAAAAAACAGTTGGCATAAGTGCATTGTGTCCGGAGGGGATTACTTTGAAGGCAATGAAATAAATTCGGAAGAATAAATATAGAGTTTTTGAAAAAAAAAAAAATAATTGGTCTTACTTTTTAGTGCTACCTATGTTTAGAGTAGCACACGGCGCCTATACCTGGCACTATAATTTGGGTAATACTGTCTACGACAAGCGATTTCTCTGGTCTTGATCCAATCATAGAATAGTAATGAAATGATCACGTCCCTTTATTCCAAAGGAATAAAAAGTTGGGGACAATACGTCATGTCTTTTGCGTACTAGCTTTGGCGCTACTTCGCCTCTTGGCTTCTTTTCCTTGCACGCATTTATTTAGAAAATCTAACCGTGTTACGAAACAATTCTGAAAATTATTTTACTCATGTCCTACATTTATTTAACTGTGTACTTACTAAAGCCAATAATACAAGAAATATTATTTTGTTTACAACTCTGATCAGTTTGCATGAACTACAATAAAAGCACTACAAAAACGTTGCATAAATGAATATTTTATTATTTAATCATTTTGTAGAGCAGGCAAAAGAAAATGTATTAAGAGAATAAAAATGCTAAAGATTTAGTAAAATTAAATTTAGATTTAATTGAAATTTAAAAAATGAATCATTTCTTTAAAAATTAAACCAGTTGTATAATAATAGTTTGTTTTCTCCCTTCGCCCCAACGCAGCCTGATGGCCAATTGGTTAGCCCTCGGGCCTTCAGTGCTTCAGGTTCAAATCCTGGAGGTGGCATGGATTTTTGTGAGGGGTTCGGAATCCACGTTAAACTGTAGGTCCTGGTCTAATTAGCCTAAAATGTGCACAAAAAGGACCATTACAAGAGCGACAAACCAAACTCTTGACCACAACAGCATAATAGCCAACATTAAAGATTGTCGCCAAGCTATCATCGCATTTTTTAAACAACGATATAAAAGCCATGTGAGATGTTTGAACACGTGAGGATTATGTTAATCCCAAACTGGCAATATCGATGCTGGCTGTATTATAAACTCATGTTTGTGAAAATTGCAACACCATGAAGGAATTGTCATAATTGAATGAAATTTAATGCACAGTTGAGTGGTAGTGGTACAAATAAATGATTAAATGTTCAAAGCAAACAAACAATAACAAGAGATCAGAATCAGTATTTTGTGTAGCCACCACGCGCCACAATAAGTGCTGCTACACGACGTGGCATGGAGTCAAACAAATTTTGAATGTCTGCCTGAGGAAGAGCATTCCATATTGTTTGTATGCGCACCCAAAGTTCGTCTGCAGAAGCAACAGGACGAGGATCACGAGCGAGACGCCGACCAACGAAATCCCACACATGTTCAATCGGCGACATATCCGGGGAATACGCAGGCCAAGGAAGAAGCTGTACCTGCCGCGTTGCAAAGAAGGATTGAACAGTCCTAGCGATATGATGGCGGGCATTGTCCTGTTGAAATATAGCGCCTGGCAAGCTTTGATGGAAGGGAACAGCTTGGGGCTGTAGAACTTCACTGATGTACCGGTTGCTGTTCAGATTGCCCACAATTCTTAGCAATTGAGATCGTCCATGATATGCTATGGCACCCCAGGCCATAACTCCGGGTGTTCGTCCACTGTGGCGTTCGATAATGCACTCCGGAAGGTGGCGTTCACCGGCATAGCGTCTGACACGAATGCGGCTATCATGGTACCACAAATTAAAGCGGGATTCGTCAGAAAACACGACATGCTACCAATCAGCACGCCAGTCTCTATGCTGAGCGGCCCATTGTAGCCGCAGGCGGCGATGGTTTAGCTTGAGAGGGATCCTGTATAAAGGAGTCATTGTCCACGCTGCAGCATACGTCTACGAATTGATGAAGCACACAATGAAACACCTGTAGCTATTGACCACTGTGCTGCCAATCGTCTAGAGGAAGCTGTACGGTCCGTCAGCGCCATACGGACCAGGTGTCTATCGTCGTGAGCTGACGTCACATTTCGGGGTCCACTCCCGTATTTCCGAGTTGTCCGACACTCGTCCGTCCACTGCTTCCAAAGACGCATCACTGTGCTGCTGTTACGCTGCACACGAGCAGCTACTGCCTGATAAGACAATCCAGCTTCACGAAGGCCGATGATTCTCCCCGTTCAAACTCTATAAGTTGTTCAAATCTCACTCTCTTTCGTCGAAGAGGCATAAGTAATGATTGAGCTAACGTTTACCACTAGCAGATAACCACCGATAACCATACACGCCTCGCTACAGCCGTCTATTTATTCGGATCCATCCGCCGCTAAGAGGGCGTTGCTCAGCATACGCATGCGCTACAGATTTGAAATTCTAATCATTTGCATATCAGGCACAAATTTGCATTTCCTGAAAATTTCAACTCACTCGCGTAAGTCCTTCATGGTGGTGCAATTTTCACAAACATGAGTATAAGCTATTATTATTCAAGATTAATTTGCAAATTCGATTTATTAAGAGTTAAATTTCATAACTAGCTCAAGAACTTCACCATAATAAGTAACAAATTTAACTTGACTTGACTTGGTGCTTTGACGCTTGCTGACGCTGCTTTATCTTAATTTATCCAAATGTTCTTTTTTAAATAAAACAGACAAAACAATTTAGCAGAAGTGAAAATGAAGCCCTTATAAAGGAACTAATCTAAAACTCGAAATTCTAGAAACCATTGCTTATGACGGCTTAAGAATTATTTTAAAATATAAGAAACGTTGCTCATACTTTCTAGCAACCAAAAAATATGAATAAGAACAGTCTGTTCGAAAACAAACGAAATAGATAAAACTACAGATTAAATAGATCATAACATTTTAACAGTTAAACGATCATTAGAACATATGAAGTACAACTATAATAAATTTATAGCAATATTCATATGACGAAAGAAACAAATGTCATTATTTCTCTTCCGCTGATTTTCCATTTTGTAGGAAGTTTCGTAAGTCTTCTGAAGTCTCATGATTGAATCTTCCCGTTTTGTATAGAAATCGATAAAACTCATTATAGCACGTGTGTAAAAATTGTGCTTTAGCATAAACAAAACATTCATTAAATAAAAGAAAGAACGTTTTCAAAGGTAGATTTCAAGCCATTTATTTTAAAGAAAAGCTGCATTAGAAGACAGAACAGAATTCATGGAATTAACCACACATTTTAAATTATTTTCTCTGTTTTCTTAAAACTTAAGCAAATAAAATAAATTGGTATGCCACGTGGATGTTTTTCTTTTAAATCTCATTTGCTTTCACAAAAAAGATGTTATTAAATCAAAAGAAGATTTTATAAAATGTCAGCATTTAAAGTGTGCTTAAAGTTTTAAAATAATGAGTTTTGTAGGAAGAAATTCACTGTTTTTTTAGATATTTTATTTTCAATAGAAATAAAAAAAAAAGGAAATTTTTTTATTAAATGCAATTTCTTTTATAGCAATAGCATAATTCCATGACTATGGGGAAATGAAATATTTTCTTCCATATTAAGACGTTGGAATAATAATACCTCTATATCGCATATATTAAGAAGCAGTACAGTTTCGTGACTTTCCTGCAAATGATCACACGGAATAGCGTTCAAAATGGCCCGAAAGGATTGTGTTCAGTTCCCATTGTTAAATCTCATGATCCTGACGTGTGACGGGAATGATCAAGAACTCTTTTGAAAGGTCTCAGAAAGAACTAACAAAATATAGCAACAATGAAATAAAGTACATACTTGTGAAATCCAAATAGAAGTGAAATATTTGGAGAAATTTTAGAATTTCGGCATTTATTCAACGGTGGTGTAAGAAAAATTAAAAAAAAAAAAAAAAAAACGTTTTGCAGAAAGTAGAGGTGCTCAAAATAAATACAAAAAGGCTCAAAAAATCATATGCAGACAGATAATGTGAGTAGAGGGTCGTAGTTTAGCTCGTTGAACTGATGCGGTAACATAATGAAGCCAACGGATATAAGTAATGTGGAGCCTATTATAACTATAATGCGTAATTATAGTTGCAATAAGCTCTAGAACTATGCATATTAATGATAAGAGTACAATTATAATAATATAGCATACAAAAGTCTGTGGACGATAATTTAACCGAGAGCCATTCGACGAGATCCATTGAATCAAAGAATATAAAGATGTAGAGCATATTATAACTATACTACAAGAATCTGTTGACGATAATTCATTGAACCATTGAGTCAAAGGATATAAGCATGTGAACCTATTATAGCTATACGAGAGTTTAAGCATGATAATTCATTGAGACATTGCGCCAACAAATATAAGGATAGGAACCTATTATAACTATACAAAAGTCTATGGGTGATAATTCTTTGAGTCATTGTGCCAACTGATATAAGGATGTAGAGTCTATTATAACTATGCAAGAGCCTATGGAGGATAATTCATTGAGACATTGAAACAACTGATATAAGGATGTAGAGTCTATTATAACTATGCATAAGTCTATAGACTATAATTCATTGAGCCATTGAGCCAAAGGATATAAGGATGTAAACCTATTATAACTATACAAGAGTCTATGAACGATAATTCATTCAGCCATTGCGCCAACCGATATAAGGATGTGGAGCCAATCATAACTAACAAATCTATGGATAATAATTTCAAGTGGGGGGCCTGTGTATAGAATGATCATTCTGTTCAATAAATGTCCACCCTTCGTACATCCTTATGTTTTGCTAATTCTATGCCCTCAACTCTTCTGGATCTCTCCCTGCCACTCTTTCCCAGAGATGTTTTTATACATTAAGATACTGGCACAATCTAGAATATTGTACCTCCTTCTTTTTAAGCGTTTTCTCAGACGTTCAGTTGGTAGTAACGAAAGAAAAATATATTGTGTTTCACATTTAGTATAAAATTTCAAACAGTTTGAATTTTTAAAAATACATTCAGGATATCAGTATGCGATTGATGCAGTTGAGAATATAATCATTTCCATATTGATTATAACAAATGCTTGTTATATATTAAGACTAATAACTGTCTATTTGAGAAATACCCTGAAAATGTATCATATTTATGTTATTAAACAGAAATATTATACATTTCCAGGAAATATAAATAATACTTTCACCAACCTATTATTATATTAACATAGGAGAAAAAAATGTAGTTTTTGAATTTATTTACGAAGTTCCCCATAAAAACATGTCCTAACAATAGAATAAAAAGGAAGTTAAAAAAATCCACATAAATAAATTAGAGCTTCTTTAGTCCTATTTCTATGAAACTGCATCGCTCCTTATTGTACTGAAACTCATTGCTCAGCACTGCTTTTGTTGTCCTGCTACCAACATTCCATCTGTCATTCACATTATCGTTTGGAACCAAATGGAGCGGGAACTTCCGACCTCGTTCTTCTCCACCCCTTTTTTTCGAACATATCTCGGATGCCGCCTAATGCACTCCCCGCAGTGACTTTCACTGAACTTTTGCATAATGCATCGACTTTTCAGGAAAGTTTGTGTTTTCCCGAAACATTTCCAGAAAAAAATGCAATTTAACACCTGTAACTGATTGTTTCACAAAACATTTCATTAGAGACTGTACAAGTGTTGCCTTTTTGTAAAGTTGTCCTTATGATCAGAGAAATTTAGATGAATTTTTTTTAAATTTATCGTAGAAATAAATGAGAAATTTAATAATTTAATATTTTCCACCAAATTGTTATTCATTACTTTTAATAGGCTTTTTTTACAGGAATTTGGATACGTAGTATACAAGTGTTGCTATTCTGCGGATGAAGTTGTCACGATGTTCAGAGAAATTTAGATGAATTTTTTAAATTTATCATAGCAATAAATGATAAATTTTAAAATTTAATATGATTTCCCCAAAATATTTGTGGAAAACAATTGTTATTCAGCACCTGTAAAAGACTCTTTTTACAGGAATTCGATTACATCGTATACAAGTGTTGCTATTCTGCAGATGAAGTTGTCATGATGTTCAGAAAAATGTGGATAAAGTTTGTAAATTTATCAATGCAATAAATGAGAAATTTAATAATTTAATATGTTTTCCTCCAAAATATTTGTGGAAAAAAATTATTATTCAGCACATGTAATAGACTTTTTTATAGGAATTTTGTTCCATAGTATACAAATGTTACTATTCTGTAGATGGAGTTGGCAAGTTGTTTAAAAGAAATTTGGATGAAGATTTTTAAATTTATCATAGCAATAAATGAAAAAAATAATTTACTTTTGAATTTTCCCAAAATATTTCTGGAAAAAAAAATGTTATTTAACACCTTTATTATTCTCTCCCCCACACCAAACTGTATTAGCGCTCTCGACTCACTGTTTTCACATAAATTGTGTCACAGAAAGTTCAATTTTTACTTTGTTACCGTTTTCAGGATTCGAGAGAAATGTCAATGAGTTTCTTAATTTTACTATATCATTTATTGACAAATTTTATTATTATGAATGATAATTGGTTACGCATACTTGAATGTGCCAAAAACATACTTTGAAGTGGCTGCATTGAGTTTTGAGAAGAATCGTTAATGAATTATACATCAGCGCCTCACAATGACAGTAAGTCTCCCTAAATAATTATTTCTGTACTTTTCCCATTGGCCTGGTTTATCTCTCTAACGTTATTTTGTGTACACTTTATGCTAATTAGACCGATACCTACAGTCTAAAGTGGATTCCGAACTACTTAACATCCATGCCACCGCCAGGATTTGGGCCTGAAACAGAGAGAGAGCGCTCACCAATTGGCCAGAGCGCTCACCAATTGGTCTTCAGGCCGTCTTTCCTATTGGGCACAGCATTTAGTCCTTCATTACATTAAGACGACTTCTCATCCCCGCCATTTTAAGTTAAGAGAAGAACGAGAAAAACACCAGTTTCTTTCGCAAGGAATTACTATAGAAACAAAAATAGAAAAATTTGCTTTAAAAACAACTGTTCCTGAACTTATTTCTAAAAATATCTATTTCTGAAATTAACTATTAAGGCCGGAAGTTCATTATGGTAACCTAAAGCCGACGACTGTTCTCTTCCAAGGGGGAGATTTAGGGTAGTACAACACGAAAATTGAGAAACGAACACTCGGCAGCCTGATGCTTCAAGCACAATGCCTTAAAGCAGTAATAGTAATGAACTCCATAAAAAAATCCAAATTTAAGCCCTTCTACATGTTAGATGGTCAAATTACTACTGGGCACAATTTGGGTCAAATGGAACATCAGTGGGGGTGATGAGCCACCGATGTATATCATAAATTTCAACCAATAGCCGATGAGTGTTATCTTCCAAGAGGACATTTAAGGGTCATATTATAGAATAATGGTGAAATTAGCTCCAGGAAGCCTGACGCTTCACACATAATGCCATAAAGAAAAAAAAGTCCATAAGAATTTTATACTTAAGCCCTTCTACATGTTAGCTGGTCAAATTACTACTGGGCAAAATTTAGGCCAAATAGAACATCCGTGGGGGTGATGTGCCATCAATGTATATCATAAATTTGAACCAATAGCCGATGAGTGTTCTCTTCCAAGACGGCATTTAGGGGTCTTATAACAGAAAACTGGGAGAATTAACATCTCAGTCTGACGCTTTACACGCATTCTCAAACTACAGTACTGCAATGAACTCCATAAAAAAGATTCAAACTTAAGCCCTTCTACAAGTTAGCTGATTACATTACTACTAGACACAATTTTGGCCAAACGGAACATCTGTGAGGATAATGTTTCACCGATGTATATCATGAAATGCCAGCCCAAAAGTCGATTAGTGTTCTCTTCCAAGAGGTAATTTAGGGGTCATATAACAGAAAAGTGGGGAAACTAACACCAGTTAACTTGACGCTTTACACGCATTGTAAAAAACAGTGATCGCTATTAACTCTAAAAAGATTTCAACTTAAATCCTTTTACATGCTAGCGCATGCTTAGATTATACCCCTCTAACACTACTACTGAACGCAATTTGAGCAAATTGAACTTCCGTGAGGATGATGTACCACCGATGTATATCATGAACTGCCAACCAATAGTCGATGGGTGTTCTCTTCTTCCAAGAGGACATTTAGAGAAAATTACATGAAACTGGAGAAACTAACACCAGGCAGCCTGACGCTTTATGCAAATAGTCAAAGGTAGTGATCGCAATGAATTCCATAAAAGATTCAAACTTAAGCCCTTCTACATGTTAGCTGGTCACATTACTACTAGATACCCTTTTTGGCCAAACGGAAGATCAATGACAGATGATGTTTTTCACCGATGTATATCATGAACTGCCAACCAATAGCCGAGATGTGTTCTCTTCCAAGAGGACATTTAGGTTCGTATAACAGAAAACTTGGGAAACTATCATAAGGCAGTCAGACGCTTTGCACACATTCTCAAAACGCAGTGACTGCAATCAACTCCACAAAAAGATTCAAACTTTTACGCCCTTTTACACGTTAACCTTTACATTAGGCTCAAGCCTCTTAATTAGCATTAACCTCTTACAAGCCGTTTTTACACGTTAACTGGTCACATTACTACTGGATACAATTTGGGCCAAATGGAGCATCTGTGGGGAGGATGGGCCAACGATGTATATCATGAACTCCAACCTAAAGACGATGAGTGTTATCTTCCAAGAGTTAATCGGGATTTTTTGGGGTTTTATAGCAAACTAGGCAGCCTGATGCTTCAAGCACAATGTTAAAAAGCAGTGATCGCAATTAATTCCATAAAAAGATTCAAACTTAAGCCCTCCTACATGTTAGCTGGTCACATTACTACTGGGTATAATTTAAACACAGTATAAATAATTCATATTATAATATATTATTTCCTTTTAAATACAAGTATTTTGTTTAGAAATAAAATGGATTATAATTGCAAAAACTATTATTTATTTGTCATTTAATTTATTCGTCATTTTATTTTCATTTTTCATTTATTCAAAACTTTCATTTTTGAATTTGAATTCCTTAAAAAAATTTCAATTATTTACGCATCAATGATGATCTCATTAGAATTAAAATTGTATTTAAATATATCATCTCAAATAAATAAATTATTTGATTCAAATTTATTTAGCAATGAAAATACGTCCCAAAGCAGTTTTTATTTAAAATTTAATTGAAAGAAATTTTAATTAAAATATGAAAACTATTTTTATAATATATTTCGTAAACAACATTTCAGTTCCAATTTAATTTGAAAGTATGCAATATAAAACCAACTTTTCTAAATAGTTTTTTGTATATATCTTGAAATAGAAAACTCATTAAAAATATTTTTCAAAAATAGCAATAAAATATTAATATAAATTCGGTTAA
Organism: Caerostris extrusa; assembly: GCA_021605095.1. Classification (NCBI taxonomy): domain Eukaryota; kingdom Metazoa; phylum Arthropoda; class Arachnida; order Araneae; family Araneidae; genus Caerostris; species Caerostris extrusa. Next base: position 48,069 of record BPLR01007279.1, read on the forward strand.
CATTCGAAACATTTTTTACATTTCAATTTTTTATTTGCAATAGCATGGAATTTCATAGACTATTCTTATATATCAATGAATTATGTTGCTTATAAATAAAATTTAATAATACTAATAAAGCTCTGTCTAGAAATAATTTCTTTTTAAGGTGAAATATAGCAACCAAAAAAATCTCTTATGATTTCTATACAATAGACAGTGAAACTCTAGAATTACAGTCTAAAATGAAATTTTAATCTTCTTTACGGTAGAATAACAGTAAAATCCTTTAAAGATATTAAATTTCAATATCACGAGAATTAATAAATCGAATAAAAATAGCTTTTGAAATAATTCTCGATGTTATTTCCTACCATATTTAGTTTATTTAAAAATAACAAAATTTTAATAAATCTCAGTTAATTGATTTTTTCTGAGAGCAAGAATGCAGAATAATTGAATTTCAGCAAAAAAATATAATGAGATTCTATTCAATTATAAAAATATTCGAAATTGGAAACTCACACTACTTTTTCTATTAATAGCTTTTGCGATTGTTGATTTGTCTGAATATAATCCTGCAGTAAATATTTCATTACTTTTTTATAGGTTATCATTTTTCGTGTGAATCGAATTGTAAAAATGATTTGATTTAAAATTTGGTTTTTGAAAGACACGATCATTTTAAAATAAAGATTAAAATTTTCCAAAATAAACTGAATATTTCTGCTGACTTTTTTTACAATATATTATTATTTAAGTAAAATGTACAATAATCAAATTTTACCTTTCACTTTTATTTTCTTATTAAATTATTAACATTTTGTTTATTTTTCAATAAATTAGGATTGTTTATAATTTGAACGTAAATTTATATTAAAAATCAGTCTTTCCAAATATTATACTTGTTATTTATGTATGCATAGTTTAAGAAATAAATTTATAATTCAAATATGCATGTATTAGTAGTTTAGTATTTCGTCTGGGAATTGATTTTTTAGTGATAAAGTTTATAGGATTCAAAAAAATTATATTAAATAAATATGTATCTGAGAAAAAAACTTAAATTTAAATTAATTTTCAAAACATAATCTGTAAACTGTACGTATTCTTTGCAATTTTCAAAAATTTCCATAGCAATTTCTTATGAGATAAAAATTACTGAAAATGTCAATATCAAAAATAAAATAGAGAAAAGTTTTGTGAAATTAAATGGGAAAACAAGTTACATTTTTTAGTTTAATGGAAAAACTAATTAATTGAAAATTAATTTTAATTTTAATTAATTGATTTTTAATTTAATGAAAAAAATGAAAAATTTTAATTTTTTCAAAAGAGTTCGTTGTAATTACTCTTTTCCATCAAAAATATATTATCTTATAGTACAGAATAATAATATAGATCGTATAAAGTAAATTAATTACTACATAAAATGAGCATATGTCACTAGGATTGCGTCTAATACGATGTCTAAGCATCTATATGCATAAAAGATGAAATTCCAATATTTTATAAATTATTATACCTAATATTTTATTTATGTAAGTCCAATATATTATTTTTTTCTTGTCTTTTAATCAGCTGAAAATAGACACATACATTGCTTTCCAAAAATTAATGGAAAATAAAATTTTGGATATATTGGATAATCAGGATATTTCTATGCGATGGAATTTTCCAAAATTCTTAATCAAACAGACCTTCCCAAATGACAAAAATAGATTTATTTTCTGTCATGAAAATACTGAAATGATAATGATAATCAGCTTTAATATCTGGTGCGATAATTTCTCATAGCTATACAGTTACAACATCAATAATCCATACTTAATATGACTTTATTCATTAACTCAAATGACATAAAAGTCCATTACTGAGTCAAGGCAGTTCTTAAACACAAATGGAAGGTTAAAGTGCATTAGGTGCCACTCTAAAATTCCAAGCATGCTTGCAAACTCATATGCACAAAAGTCTTCCCAACAGCAAGGAATAATCCGTACTTAATATGACTTTGTTAATTGACATAAAAGTCCATTACAGAGTCAAGGCAGTTCATAGGCTTACAAATAGAAGGTTAAGTGCATTAGGTGTCACCTTAAAGCATCCTAACATGCTTGGCAACTCATATGCACAATAGTCTTCTCAAAATGGTAAATCTCCACTAACCGAGTTCTGAATAGACAGCGTTGTCATTTGATCGGAGAAAGACATCAGTAACCGCAGAAAATGGCCTTCCCTATTTAACTGAGCAGTAACAGTGCTATTTAAAGCGGTTACCTTTTAATGCGGCTATTCGAAAAAAAAAAATTATGCCGCACACTTACACTGGACCAACCAAATCTGTCAATTTCTTGGACATTACTTTGTTAATAGCAAATTCATCCAGTTAAACAATCTTCTGGTATCCCATAGCAAATCATGCACTGTTTTTTTAGACTGTTTTATTTTATGCATTAATTATGTATATTGGAATGTTGAAATCACCGAGTTTTTCATCACTAAGTTTATAATATGTGATCGGAAATGTAGATGTATATAAAGCATACTTACAGGTTTCACTCAAAGGTTAAAGCTGCCGAGGTATTCAAGCTTTGGGTCGTTGGAGCATTGTCATCAATGTCTATTATGTTGACACTGCCCTCCATGGTGAAGGTAGCACCCCTATGGAACATGTCGCTTTGAAACTGGTAGTGAGCATTTTCTCGGCATCAAGAGCCTGGGAAAGGATCAGAGCTCCAGAAGTAGCATTGATCTTAAACGGTCCATTATCTGAAAACAAACACATTTCCATTAAAATCAGTCAACCCATGAATTGGATGTATATATTATTATATGGAAAGATACCTTATTTTTTTTTTTTTTACAACTTGAAGAACTTTGTTTCGTCTGAAAATATTTTTTTTACCTCTTTCATGGCCATCCAATTTGATTCATCAGTCAAGCCATGAGTTAGATGGATATATTATATGAAAAGATACATTAGTTTATTTTTTTTTTTTACAACTTGAAGAACTTCGTTTCAACTGGGAATATAGTTTTACCTCGTTGACGGTCATTTAATTTGATTCATCAGTCAATCCATGAATTGTTTTTATTCAGCTCACTCTTAATCTTTGTTCAAAAGTTTATCATTTATTTTAAAATTAGGCATATTAAAAATTTATTAAGTTTATTTCAAAGTTAGGTGGTATGTTATTGAGTTAAAATTTTGGTCATATAATTTTTGTACATGATAATACTGTGATATGAATGGAAATAATAATAAATAGACTATAATAATAAAGTATATAATATAATATTATATGATAATGCAGTGATATTCAATTATAATCTTTTGATCTTATAATATATAACAATAAGATTTAAAAAAAATAAGATTAAAAAAATATAAAAGATAAAAAAAAATTAATAAAAAATAAAATAAAATAAATAAATAATATGTAACAATAAGATTAAAAAAAATTAAAAAGGCCAAAGTAAAGGCTCTAGCCTATATGTTTCCAGCATAAAAATTGTTATTGTTTCATAAATCATTCAATCCACTTCTAAAATCATGAGTGGCATATTATAATGTTCAAAACTTTTTTTATATATTGTGTTGCTTCAAAGAATCATAAAAGAGTAATCCTGACAGAAAACAAGCAGAGGAACATTGTAGTTGAAAGGTAAGTGCCAAGAGCAAAATGGCTGAAAGTCGTATAACGCTTTAGTCTACACTTTGTTGTCCCTTCCCATGTTTACGACTCGGCTATGCTGCTCTCAGAATAATATATTGATCCAACAATATTAACATGTGGCTTTACGGCACAGAGACATGCTAAGAAAGGTTCTTACAGCTAAAGGAGAAAATTATGTTTCAAGCAAAGGAAAATGGTTCGTATGAAAGCATTAGACGTCTATATTGCTGAATTCTGGGATCCATTTGATAGGCATAACACTTTAAGGGCTAGAAGTACAATACTTTTAACCGGAAGAAATGGTGCAAGCTGAAATTCACATACATGCTGAAATATTTGTATTATTATCATTAGCAATATCTTGAAATGCTGGAGTCTCTTTATGCCATTTCAATTTAAAAAAATATTTAATTTATTTTATCATTTTGTGCAATCCTTTTCCAATTTACTTTTCATTATTATTTAACAAATAAATATTGTTTAATATAAGAAACGATGGATATAAATAAAATATCTCATTTGCCTTTCAATATATGAATTAATTCTTAATTTTCAAGATTTTGATATTATAAGTTAATTCTGATACAAAAAAAATTCTGTTAACTATATTTGCTTCCAAGGGCCTGAATGGCCGAGTGGCTAGCGCTCTGGCGCTTGGTACCACAGGTTACGAGTTGAAGTCGGCGGTGCCAGGGATGTTTGTAGTGGTTCGGAATCCACTTTAAGACGTAGGTCCCGGTCTAATAGGAGAGTTGCGGGGGCATTGTTACTCCGCGTCCGTGGCTTATCTTCAAGTTACACACGCCCCCTGGGCAATGCAAACTGAATAACGTCTGTGCAGAGCTTGCCTTAAGGCATCCAAGACCAAGCTGTATAAGTGTTTGCCAGCTGCATTAGAAAGAAAAATATATTTGCTTCCATCATCAATAACTAACATAACACCAAAAATGTTATGTTATGAAAATATATTGATTGATATAATATTTCCCAATAACACAATTTTCAATGAAAACAATAAAATTAAATTAATTCTTTATATTTTATGAAATTTGTGACTAACCTAATTATACAAACTAAAAAAAAAAAAATAGGAGCTACTTTATTCTCAAATAATTTGATTGAGAACTTTGGAATATTTTTTCGAATATATAAAAATTTTGAGCATATAAAAATTCTATTTTTCTCCTTTTCATGAAATATCGATAAATTTAATAGTATAACATAATTCTTTTTAAAGAAAAAAATTTAATTTCATTATTTAAATTACTATATATGTTCAGTCAGGTAACTAAGATAATGGCTTGCAACAATAATCCTTGACTTAAAAGAATTTTCTTAAAAATAGTGATAAATAATATATTTTTCTTACTTTTAAATAATATTTTCCTTAAAGTAACCTTACAGTATTAACAAGTAGTCTTTATTAAAATATATTTTGCACCATTTTCACGTGCCCCTACTAATTTGTGTAACCTCTTGTGCTGAGTACCAATAAGAAGTCTCAAGTATCATCTACAATTTCACTGCACATATGATGCATTTAAACAAATTTATTTCAGTTTTGCAATATGGGATATCAATGTCCTCTTTAATAAACAGAAAATGAATTCAATTTATGAAGTTAATTTTTCATGACGAAAGGATTAATTCATTTCTTCTTAAAATTAATTTCCGTCGCATACTAAAAATCTCACATTGAATGAAGCTAGCCAACCGAAGAACTGAGTAGACAGATAATCAAGCATTCAATTGGTTAGTGTTTTACGACATGGAATTTTAGTATATGGGGAAATCCATATTTAAGCTTTAGTGTAAATGAAGTTTTTAAAAGCAGCAAACATTCCTTTAACACCTTAACATAAAATAATTACGCTTTAATACAGTTAAAGTTAAAGTGTATGAATTTAAATTGATTAATCTGTGTTACCTATTAACTACAATGGCTGTCACAAATATTATTTATTCAAACTTATTCCTAGGTGGGGAACCGCGAAGGAATTTGTTTCTCGAAAAGATGCAAGGGAATAATTTGCATGTGGAATGACTGAAGACTTAGAAAACTCCAAACCAGTTAACCTGATTATTGATTGAGAAACACTGTCACCACCAGTCAACCTGATTACCGATTGAGAAAAACGGCACCACCAGTCAACCTGATTACCGATTGAGAAACACTGTCACCACCAGTCAACCTGATTACCGATTGAGAAACACTGTCCCCACCAGTCAACCTGATTACCGATTGAGAAACACTGTCACCACCAGTCAACTTGATTACCGATTGAGAAACACTGTCACCACCAGTCAACCTGATTACCGATTGAGAAACACTGTCACCACCAGTCAACCTGATTACCGATTGAGAAACACTGTCACCACCAGTCAACCTGATTACCGATTGAGAAACACTGTCACCATCAGTCAACCTGATTACCGATTGAGAAAACCGACACCACCAGTCAACCTGATTAACGATTGAGAGAAAACCGACATCACCAGTCAACCTGATTACCGATTGAGAAACACCACCACCAGTCAACCTGATTACCGATTGAGAAACACTGTCACCACCAGTCAACCTGATTACCGATTGAGAAACACTGTCCCCACCAGTCAACCTGATTACCGATTGAGAAACACTGTCACCACCAGTCAACCTGATTACTGATTGAGAAAACGGCACCACCAGTCAACCTGATTACCGATTGAGAAACACTGTCACCACCAGTCAACCTGATTACCGATTGAGAAACACTGTCACCATCAGTCAACCTGATTACCGATTGAGAAACACTGTCACCACCAGTCAACCTGATTACCGATTGAGAAAACCGACACCACCAGTCAACCTGATTACCGATTGAGAAACACTGTCACCACCAGTCAACCTGATTACCGATTGAGAAACACTGTCACCACCAGTCAACCTGATTACCGATTGAGAAAAAACGGCACCACCAGTCAACCTGATTACCGATTGAGAAACACCGTCACCACCAGTCAACCTGATTACCGATTGAGAAACACTGCCCCCACCAGTCAACCTGATTACCGATTGAGAAACACTGTCACCACCAGTCAACCTGATTACCGATTGAGAAAAAAAATGGCACCACCAGTCAACCTGATTACCGATTGAGAAACACTGTCACCACCAGTCAACCTGATTACCGATTGAGAAACACTGTCCCCACCAGTCAACCTGATTACCGATTGAGAAACACTGTCACCACCAGTCAACCTGGATTACCGATTGAGAAAAACGGCACCACCAGTCAACCTGATTACCGATTGAGAAACACTGTCACCACCAGTCAACCTTGATTACCGATTGAGAAACACTGTCACCACCAGTCAACCTGATTACCGATTGAGAAACACTGTCACCACCAGTCAACCTGATTACCGATTGAGAAACACTGTCACCATCAGTCAACCTGATTACCGATTGAGGAACACTGTCACCACCAGTCAACCTGATTACCGATTGAGAAACCGACACCACCAGTCAACCTGATTACCTATTGAGAAACACTGTCACCACCAGTCAACCTGATTACCGATTGAGAAAAACCGGCACCACCAGTCAACCTGATTACCGATTGAGAAACACTGTCACCACCAGTCAACCTGATTACCGATTGAGAAAACCGGCACCACCAGTCAACCTGATTACCGATTGAGAAACACTGTCATCACCAGTCAACCTGATTATCGATTGCGAAACACTGTCACCAAAAATCAAAACACCAACAAACATGATTATCGATTGAGAAATAATGTCACCACCAGTGAACATGATTATCGAATCATAATTACCTCCAAATATTCTTTACGGAAAAATTGAATTTCACTTTTACAAATAAAGTTAAATAAGAATTAAAATATTATTTTCAATACATTTTAATAAAAAAATATTTAAAACTATACTTATTAGAATTTGATGAATAATTACTTAATTTTTAAAAAATCAATGTTAGGCTTGATGTATGTAAAGATGACGGAGTACGTATATAGGAAATGGAATTCGAAAAATGAAAATATTTGGAATATAATAAGATATTTATTTTTTTTCCACAGATTGAAATTTATTTTTCAAGTTACTTATCATAAATAAAAATTTTTCTCATACAAATACATGTTGTCTGCTATACAACAAAATTGAAGCACGTAAGAATTCTTTTTGAGAAAACCAAATAAAAAATTTAATATACGTGATGTAATAATTTAATTTAACTAGAGACATTATAAAAGTAGTTTTTAGAAGAATTGATTTGAATTGAAAGAATCTATTTGAAGCGAAATAGAATTAAAGAAATATAATAGTTATAGTTTGTGTTAAAAATTTAAATTCATTTTTAACCTCAAACTATAACTATTATATAATATTTGACAAAATAATTCCGCATCGGAGCGTGGAAATAAATATAATTTATTTTTCTTTTTTTATAATTATATGTTATTAGTTTAAATTTGATATGTAAAATTCATCGCCTTTATCCATGTTTGAAAATTTTAAGAGTTACAGAAGGGGGGTAGGATTCTTTTAAATTTTAATTTAAATTTTGAAGCAAGATTATTCTAAATAAAAAAAGGGCACATAAAATTAAATTTTTTACTTTTAATTAATAAAAACTTTAATTAATAAAACTTTTTACTTTTACTTTTTTTTTGAGTACATTACAGTACTATATCACCAAATTTCTGTCAGTAAATTTATGTCAACGACATTAAACAAGTTGTTATACTAATTGAATTTGCAAGTAGCTACATTTTTAGGTTGCAATAACTGCGATGAATTTTTACATTTTGCAGGTTGGTAAACTAATTGAATAAGAAACATAAAAAAAAAAAATGAAAAACAGTTACATCACATGAAAATAGTTAATTTTGCATGCTTCATAAACTATAAAAACTCTTGCTTGCAGAAGCATTTTTTTACTATTTTTCTTATGTAAATTATGTGACAAATTTAATAAATTCAAAATAATAATAGAGTTAATATATGATTTACAATAAATAACAGAAATAAACCTTCTATTGCAGTTTATGTATGTGTCGTCTGCTTTTAAAATAATGGGACTTCAATGAAGCTCACACACTAATCCATTCTTATATTCCACAGGTCAAAAACGTGTTGTAGTTCTTTCAGCACAAAAGTGTTTTCGGGAAAAAGTTAAAAATTACACGGTGAATATGGAAGTTTAAATGTTGTAATTCACTTTTCAACGGAACATTGCTTCACGGAAAGCGTTGTATACGAAGCTCCCTTGTCTTGATGCAACCAGAAACTATTTCGTCAAAATTCTGGTAATCTTAATTTTTCCAACTCTTTCTCCAAGCAAACTTTTCCACTCAGTCTTTGCGAATGTTGTTCGCTTCAGATATTATACTAAAACTATCGAGGTTTGCTCGAACAATCTGGCCAATTTTTTTTCAATTTCTTCTACTAGCTCACACTCTCCCTATATATATCTTGTTCAAATTTTCAATCGTTACTAAAATACTTTTTATTCATCCCCTCGAGTTCAAATACATTTTTTTTTTTGAACTTGTAGCGGATGACACTGGATGTTAATAGAGTTATTTCAAATATTAATTAATTCATTAAATTTAATTAATTAAGTTTAGTTTTTTTTTAGATTTAAGTTGCATGTATATAATAATAGATGGCGCCAGAAAACTTAAAAAAAATGATTGAAAATTATTTATAAAAGACTTTCTGCAATAGAATGAAAAAATAGGAATTGACTTACATTTTTATTTTTATGTTACTTGTTTTTCATATTTTTGTCGATCCTCGCAGTTACAGGTTGCTCAAGTTCGTTGTTTAACACTTCCTCATGGCTTTCAGTGAACCTTTATGCCATACAAACAACCGCATACGGAACATATATGTTCCGTACGCGGTTGTTTCATTCTTCATAAATCTGTAAACATTTTGTGTTCAATTTCACGCACTGCTCAATTTTAAAGCTTAGTAATTTAACAGCCACTGAGGAGAACTATAAGCACACTTAAGTCACGATTGACAAAGCTTTGAGAGTCAGATGGTGTAGTGATAAGGATTAAACTACAGGCTCAGACATATCTAATATGTTCTTCTGTTGTTGTTGCTTGTCCCACTTGGTAGATATCTAATCTAGACCAAGCCCATAAACCCGTATGGACTCATGGTTGAAAGGGAAGGAAGTAGCTTCAGTTGTGAAGGAGCACCAGTAGGTAGAAGTCTGACTTTTGGTCATAAGAGACGGGACCTACGATTTAAAGTGGATTCCGAACCACTACAAACATCCAAGGAACCGCCGGGTCTCCGAATCCGAAACCTGTGGTACCGAGCGCCAGAGCGCTAGCCACTCGACTATTCAGGCCCCATATGTTCCTCTGCCTAATATATATATATATATAATAAATATATTTTTATACACACAGTCCAGTCTCATTAATGGGACCACCACCTACTTTCGACGTCAACGTGAAATAACCCATCACAAAAAAGGCTGGTGGCAGCACATTGCAGTGAAGTGTATATAAAGAATTCCACTTAATACCACATTCCACTTTAAAGCCAGAATATGCAAGAGTGTATAGTCTGGCTTTTGACAGGTGGTCACATTAATGTGACTGGACTGTGTATATATAAATCTTCTATACATGTGTTTGTCACCTCCTAAACGGCTGGACCGATTTTGATGAAATGTTTTGTGTGTGTTTGAGTGGACCTCTGGAGGGTTTAGATTCACAATTGGACCCGATAGGTAGCGCTGCAATCCAGATAATTCTTCTGTACGTGTTTTTGCCACTGAACCTCTTAAATGGCTTGACCGATTTTGATGAATATTTTTGTGTGTGTTTGGGAATGCTATATTCTCAATTGGACCCGGTAGGTGGCGCTGCAATCGGTGTCTTCTGTATATGTGTTTGTCACTTAACTCCTCCTAAACGGCTCGAACGATTTTGATGAAATTTTTTGTATGTGTTTGATAAAACATGGAGAATGTTTTTATACTCTCCCTTTTTTGCAAATCGCCCCCCAGATTTTGCTCAACTTTCTACACCGTTCAACCAATCACTATAATAGTTGGTAATAATATGTATTCAGGTATGGAAAATAGTTCGAGAGTTCCAGGTTAGTGTTACTTGCCACCAGACGGTGCTGAAGCATTTCATCTCATATACCGTTCAAACGATATTCATAAAAATCAGTATGCACCTATATTGGAACATGGAGAATATATTCGTGATACGTTATTTTCTACAATACAATTTTTATTGGCAGGACAACGCATGCCGAGTTCTGTTAATAAAGATATATATTGTACATAAAGTTAGAAGGTCTTTAAAGACCTTTAAAATATTACTGAGTGTGTTTGTTAATTTTAAAAATTTGTATAATTTTTAAATTGAATCAACGATTCTGCTTTCGTCTAACTAATAAATATGCACATAATATTTCAACGAGATCTCTTACTTTCTCTCTCTATATATATATATCTTTATTATTGAAAGCAGAATTTTTACTGAACTTTAAGTGATAGAAAAAAAATTCTCAAATGCAGTTCATAATAGAGATATTTTAAAGTGTTTTATAATTCTGTATAATAGTTATAGTGTTTTATAATGATGTATAATAATTCTGTTCTTATATACAACGATATGTGGGCACATTTAATGATGCACAAAATATGCTGCCATAATCCAGTTATCTTAATGTTTTCCATTACATTTGTAACAATAGGTGATATGATTTTAATGAACCATTTTTAAGATTTTTTTTTTATCTGTCAACTTTTATTCAAATAATTTTGTTCTGTAAATTTAATTTCTAATGCAAAATATACATTGAATCTAAGTTTAAGATTTCTAAAATAATTCGTTGAATTTATTTTCTATGACAAACAAATTATTGTTGAACATAAAAATTAAATGGGAACGTATATAAAAACTTTGATATCCTCTCTTTAATTATTACAAACGACTTATGTGTATATTTATTTTAAATACTTTTAAAACCTTTTCATTTTTTTCTATGTACAATTTAATCCTTGTTTTGTAAAAAAACATTTTGCAGCGCTTTGCGTAATATGTACAAAAACAGTTAAAGTATCAACTTGAAACAAAGACAGTTCTCGAAAATGTTTCGATGCATACATTCTAGTTATCCTGTCAAGGTTAACCACGAACCACCAAGGTGTGAACTGTTTTTAATATAGGGACACCCAATATTTACCTCGTCTTCATGTCAGGCCCCAGGGTTTATTGGATTTGGCGCACAGAGGTGTCCTTCGAGTATATTTGGGCAAGAAGCATAAAAGGTGAGGCCATGACTCCAGAATAAATTAAATGTCAGAAAGAATACAATTTACGTGCCAGTAACCGTAGATCAGAAAAAACGAATTGAGAAAGTAATTGAATTGCTGAAGTTGCATGAATATTAGTTTATATATATATATATCTATATATATATACATTCCATTAATGGACTACTGTTCATGGCCTACTTAATTAAACATTAGGTCTGTAATGCGTTAAATAATAATAAGATTATTAAATTTATATATATCACAACAGAATAATCTAAAACAAAAACTATAATTAGTTTTATAAGTCACTTGCTCAAATTCAAAAACTTTCAGTTCGTTTTTATTCAGTTCTTAATCTTTGTTCAAAAGTATATAATTTATTTTAACATTCGGCTAGTTAAACTTTGTTAAGTTTATTTTAAAATTATGTGATATGTTATCGAATTTAAATTTTACTCATATAATTTTTGTAGACGAATATATATATATAGTAGACAGTTTTCCATTCACGAGAGGACCAGCGACCGTTCTGAGTAGTCGCTGCAAGATGTCGTTCCAGTAAAGGTGACTTCTGCTGGAATAGCGCACTGGCACTCGGTGCCGCAGATTTCGTGTTTGAGTCCCGGTGGTGCCATGAATGCTTAGAATAATATACTTTAAATCGTAGGTTTCGGTCTAATAAAACTGTAGAGCATTGGTTTAGGGCTGACCACCGTACCCCGTAAAAATATAACATCTCCTGTCTAGAAATCTGCCAGTAGGCAGACGCCCATGGCCTACCAAAGGGCTGCTGTGCCACTGATGATATAGATATATATACTGGACATTCTGTAGCAAAAATTTAATATCCATTATAAAAATATAAATAAGTTTATATTATAAAATTCTTCAAAGTACGCATGAAAGACAATATAAAAGTGAATAATAATAATACGTCCTACGATTACTTTTAATTTTTGATTCTAATAACACTCAGTGCATGTTCAATATTTCCATTAAACTAAGAATAAGTAAAAAATTACTTAATTTAAGAATAATAATATTTCTAAACTAAAATAGTTTAAAAATTTAAAAGCATTAAATGTACGCATGAAAGTCAATATAAAAGTAGATAACTGTAATATATCTTACAGTTACTTTAATTTTTAATTCCAATAAAACTTATTACAACTGCAGTATTTTCTAGAAACATTAGAATTATTTGTAAATTAAAGTAGCATACAATTTTAAAAACAATAAAAGAACGTTACTGTTACTGCCAATAAATAGATTTATTATTTATGTACTACTAGGGAAATAATATTTTAGTTTTTAATTTAAATTTTTGATCGAATAAAAATTGTTTTAATACTGTACCCAAAAAGTAAGACCAATTTTCTTTTTCAAAAACTCTTTATTTATTCTTCCAGATTTATTTCATCGCCTTCAAAGTAATCCCCTCTGGCCACAATGCACTTTTGCAACTTTTTTTTCCAATCCTCAATGCATGCTAAAAAGGACATCGGCAGGGATGGCCTCCAAAGCGCGGGACGATTCACGTTGAGTATCTTCAATCGACTCAAAACGGTCTCCCCGGAGTGCTCTTTTGAGTTTAGAGAATAGCCAGAAGTGCACAGTGTGAATACGAGGGTTGTGGAACGATATGGGTTTCATTTTGATATCAGACGAAAAAGTCACGAAGAATCAATGCAGAGTGAGCTGGCATATTCAGTGTTTACGGTACTAATAGCGATTTGACACATAGTAGGAAAATAGTAGGAATTACTTTAAAAATTTTTTTTATATTACTTGTTATCATTAAATTGTTTTTGCATGATTATAATACACGTGCCTAACCTTACCAGCTTTTAATTCCTAAGGTGATTATAAATTTCAATATTCTCGAAAAATTTAAAAAATGTACATTAAAAATATAAGCAAAACAGTATTTTACATTTTATGTATCGTGTTGTTTATAACAAATTTTAAATTTGTTATTTAATGTACATTTTTTAAATTTTACAATTAAATTGAAGAAAAATAAAGAAATAATAATTTTCTTGAAATTACTAAATTAGCTTGAATTAGTAAAACTTAGTTTAAACATCAGTTGAACAGATATTGTGCAATTCTCTCACGTGGCAACACACTTAATTGCATAGTAACTCATTGTTTGGTTCATACAGCAATATTTAAATGCTGTATCGATATTTCAAAATATCCTATTCCTGTAAAACACATAACGTTTTTTGAAGAAAATAAATATTTGAGGTTTAATAAATATTAAAAGCATAGAAAATAAATGATAGAAACAAAATCAACATTTAGGATAGATTAAAAGATATGATTATTTTTTAATACAAATATTTTGGGTCGATTAATTTAGAAAACATTTTTTAAGTTAATGCCTATTGCTTTAATTTATTCATGATATTTTACAAAAATAGGTCTCGAAAAGAATAGTTCGGTTTTGTTTGTCGCTCTACTGTCATCTTGGCACACTTCAGGTTAAACAGAGCGGGACCCACAGTTTAACGTGGATTCCAAACCAGAAGAAACATCCATGCCACCGCCAAGATTCGAACCTGAAGCCTTCGGTACCAACGGCCAGAGCGCTAACCAGTTGGCCATCAGGCCGCTTGAAACGAATATGTATAACATATATGTATATACATATATGTATATATATATATATATATATTGCCTATCAATAGTTTAAATTTATATATATATATATATATATATATATATATATATATATATATATATATATATATATATATAAAATTTAAACTATTGATAGGCATGGAAACTTTCGGTACAATTTGTATGCCAATTTCAAAATGAATTTACTTGGATCAGAAAGAAATTTTAACATAGTATTTGAAAATATAGGCAGGACAGTTACATAAAGTGTTCAAGTCATTTTTTAGACCAGATAACTTTTTAATTTTTTGACCTGACAATACATGATAATGAAACGTGGAGAAGGTTTAAAGAGCTTTGACATTTCTATAATAAAGTATATTTCTAAAACTTTCCAAATGAAAGTGTAGAAAAAAGTGGTTGTAAAAATCGTGGTAAAATAGGAGTAATGTAATTATTTCTAATGAAAGATAAATTTCACGCCAACTGGTAGAAAGAGGATGATAATGGTGTAATTTCATGGGTAAGTGATGCGCCAAGCCACTGGTGATTATGTGGTGAAGGTTATTTTAATGAAATGGTAAATTCCGTACCAGTTGGTAGAAAGTGGATGGTGATGGTGCAGTAATTTTGTGGTGAAGTGATGTGATAATTTCAACTGATGATTTCAAAGGTGTATAGTGTGGTGTAATTGTGGTAAATAGACACTTCAAAAAATAGAGAATAGAAGTGAAATGGTAATTTCAATGGTGTGAAGATGTTGGCAGTTCTAAAATTATTAGTTCGGTTTATCTAAAATAGTAATTTCAAGATCAAAATATCTAGGTTTAAGAAAGATTTACTGAATATTTAGTTTTTATGTTACATTAACATTAAAATGAATATAATTGTTTTTATTCATTCCAATAGAAAATTGGAGGAAATAAAAAAATATTTTTAATTTAGTTTTTTTAAATTTTGTAAATTCATATTCAATTAGCTGTATGCATTTTTGAAATTAGTAAGCAAAGTTGATATTGATTTCTGATCATTATCTGCTTGTTTTGAAACACTTCTCAATTCAAGTAAGGCAGTAAATTTTTATTAATATGCTGCAGCATCCCCCCATATTGAAATCTATTTTTTTTAACACAACTATCAAAATTTAAACAATGCAAAACAGAAAGCAACGGATCTTTGCAACAATTAATGTTAAACACTGGTGAAAAACAGCTACAATGTAATGTATTGTTTAAAAAATATACATTGTTAGAAATAACTATTGTTTATTTTGCAATACTAAAAAGAACTTCAGAATGTAATTTTACATTCAAAGGGTGAACAACCCAATTTTATCCACAATTAAAAAAATAGTTAATAATAGTATAAAAGGAATTTTTAAAGAAATATGGAATGAAAGAGACTGTCACCATCTTGATGTGCTTATCGTTTGGAATTTATTTAAGTGCTGGTCATCTTCAAGCCTGCTAAACCTTGTCTGATCATTCTGCATCTCAAAAGCCTGAACAATAACTAGATTCAAACCATCGTCCTACAAATAATAGCTGGAAGAATCACTGTTATCCTCATATCGCTTTTTTTAAATTCTATTATTGATACTGGACTCCAACACATCAGTTCACCCTCCTGCTCATTGGAATATTGGAAACCTTGAACAATATTTTCATTTAAAAAAAAACATAAAATTCAAATCATCGAAATCTTCAACTATAATAATAGCAGTTTCTTCCATAAATATCAAAGTCCAAACTTCCGCAGATATAAATAAACCTACAATAGACCACTAATTTGGCAAAGAAATAACAGTTCAAAAGTATCACAATTTTGATAGTAAATAATAAATAAAGATCCTGAAGAATACTGAAATAGCAAGAAGTCAAGATCCAAGAAAACTTTCAACATCATAGTTTATTTTCAATAGTTCAATGATCGTAAGTGCAACATCATTATGAAATAGTTAATAAAAATTGTTTACGGATAGGTTTCATTTTTAATATCTTTACCAACAATAGAAGTCAAGAATTTTTGCAGAAATAAAGAATGAAAGAGACTGTCACCATCCTGATGTACTTATCGTTCGGAATTTATTTGCGCTGGTCATCTTCAAGCCTCATAAACTTTTTCCTGATCATCCCTATTCTGAAAAACGTGAACAATATCTAGATTCAAGCCACCATACATCAAATAATAGCTGGAAGAACAATTGCCATCATCATGTCTCTGTTTTTAAAATTCTATTAATATTGGACTCCATCAAACCTGTTCATCTCATTGCTCATTTGAATATTGGAAACATTGAACAATATTTTCATTTTAAAAACATGAAATTCTTATCATCGAAATCTTCAACTATAATAATATCAGTTTCTTCCATAAATATCAAAGTCCAAAATGCCCCAGATATAAATAAACCTACAATAGACACTAATTTGGCAAACGGAATAAGTTCAAGTTCAATAAATAATAATCTCATTTTTAAACAATAAATAATAAGTCAAGATCCTGAAGAATTCTGAAATAATAAAAACAAGATCCAAGAAATCTTTTACACAATAAATAATAAGAAAGTCAAGATCCTGAAGAATTCTAAAATAAATAAGAAATCAAGATCCAAGAAACCTCCTAAAGAATTCTAAATTAATAAGAAGTCAAGATCCAAGAAAACTTTAAACATCATACTTTCCAATAGCCCAACTATCGTAAGTGCAACATCATTGTGAAATAGTTATTGAAAATAGAAACCTATCAGTAAACAATTTTTATCTTTACCAACAATAGAAAAATTAAAATATTTAAAAATATTCTTTTTAAAATTTAAATGATTATTAGAAATCACATACTACAATAGCAGAATACCAAAAATAGAAATCATAGACACTTCAAAATAACAGCAAAAATTATTTTATAATTTTATGTCAAATATATACAGTCGCCCTGATGATTTAAAAAAACAAAAAATAATTGCTGTGGATAGCTACTTTTATTACAATTTTTCATATTTTATTATTTATATTAATGTATATCTTTGTTTGTTTTGTGTCCAAAAGATTTAACCAAATTTGTCCTTTTGTCAAATTGTGTTTTGTCCCCCTTGTGTTAAGTCTAACAAAAAAATTTAAAACCAAAATTTGTCCTTTGTCATTTTGTCTTTTGTCCCCCTTGTGTTAAGTCTGACAAAAAAAATTCAAAAACCAAAATTTGTCCTTTGTCATTTTGTCTTTTGTCCCCCTTGTGTTAAGTCTAACAAAAAAAATTTAAAACCAAAATTTGTCCTTTGTCATTTTGTCTTTTGTCCCCCTTGTGTTAAGTCTAAAAAAAATTTAAAACCAAAATTTGTCCTTTGTCATTTTGTCTTTTGTCCCCCTTGTGTTAAGTCTAAAAAAAAAAAATTTAAAACCAAAATTTGTCCTTTGTCATTTTGTCTTTTGTCCCCCTTGTGTTAAGTCTAACAAAAAAAAAATTTAAAACCAAAATTTGTCCTTTGTCATTTTGTATTTTGTCCCCCTTGTGTTAAGTCTAACAAAAAAAAAAATTTAAAACCAAAATTTGTCCTTTGTCATTTTGTATTTTGTCCTCTTTGTGTTAAGTCTCTAACAAAAAAATTTAAAAACCAAAATTTGTCCTTTGTCATTTTGTATTTTGTTCCCCTTGTGTTAAGTCTAACAAAAAAAAATTTAAAACCAAAATTTGTCCTTTGTCAAATTGTGTTTTGTCCCCTCTGTGTGTTGTTTTTATATATTTTATTAATCATAAACTTTTGTAAATATTCCTCATCATCATTTACTGTAAATATTCAGCATCATCATTTATTGTAAATATTCATGTAAATATTCATCAGCATCATTTATTGTAAATATTCAGCATCATCAGTTATTTTAAGTAATTTGCTCATCTGTATATATTTGTCAAATTTCTGCTATATTTCCTATATTTTGTAAAAAAAAAGTTTTGTATTTATTCTAAAATGTTTTGTGTATATTATTTTATTGTAATTTTTTGTATATAGTATTTTTGCATATTTAAGTTATATTTATTTTATTTCAATTTTTACGTTCATCTAACGTATGCAAATTTTTTTTTTATGTTCATCTAACGTATGTATATATTTTTTACGTTCATCTAACGTATGTATATTTTTTACGTTCATCTAACGTATGTATAATATTTAAATTTCATTATATGTAATAAATACATATTTTAATAAAACTTGTTTGTTTCATTCGTTATTTACATACAAATTATTCTTTAAATACATTCATTACAGAAGCATATGAATTTTGTTTGTTAAGATTTTTATTTATCTATAGAAATCGAAACAACTGAAATAATGATATTATTAAAGATTTTATCTATTAGCCCAGGGGTCTCCAAACTGCGACCCGTGGGCCAAATCCTGCCCGCCAGTGTCATTAATCCGGCCAGCGACAGCGACTAGCATATTGTTGCTGTAATAAGTTGGATAAAAAAACACAGAATGATAATAACTCAGTTTTATTCGCTTGCTAGATATAGCTTAATGACAAGCATAATACGCAGAAAATTTAACTTGAGCATAACAATTAACAAATAATTGAAATGAATCCCACTAACATTATAAACTAGTGAATATCCCGCGGTTACCCTCGGTAGCTATGTTGGGGTAAAGAGTATCGCATATGTATGTATATCGATGTTTGGAATGTCTATAACCTGAGTCAAACATATGATTTTTATCCTGAAAACCCTCAGGAACGGAAAAGCTAAATTAACGCGAATGAAACCGTGGGGTATCCACTTGCAAAAAAAAAAAAAAAAAAAAAAAAAAAAATACTAATGAGATTTATGTAATCGTGATTTTTCACTGACAAGTTTGTAGTTAGCAAGCGTATGCTCGCTGAGAGATTGTAGGGTATTACAGCGAGACTGGTCTAGAAATTATAGATAATGGCAGAAAAATTAAAACGGTTTTGGCCCTTGGTATTTACTGGAGTAAACAATATGGCCCTAAGGGCTGGAAAGTTTGGAGATCCCTGTATTAGCCCGTTGACAAATTATAACTACTATTATTCCTTTAGAATGTTATGAAATATAAATATTTTTTATATAACATTTAGAAAATTGTAAAGAATTTAATGTTTTTATTATTCTAAGGTAAATGATTTTTTAAGATATTGCCAAAACTTATGACAGGAAAAGAAGAAAATCTGAAAAAAATTTCTCTGAATGTGAAAAAATTATACAAGATTTAATTTAAACAGAAATAATTATCATTATTATAAAATTTAAGTATAAAAACGTTTAAAATTTTTCCTAATTAAAAAAAAAGGAACTATTGAGAACAAAGACAATTCAGTGAAATGCTTCAAAAATTAAGTGTTAAGCAACCTAAAAAATGCAAAAAATGTGACTTAAAAATTAGTGTATTAGAGACAGACTATAAGCCTGTTTCAGTAATTATTTGAATACTAGATTCCCGCGGATTATGTAAGTAAAAAAAATATAAATCGAAAATTTAATAACCAGGAAAAAAAGCCATAATTTGAAGAGAAATTTTAATTCTTTGGTTTAAATTACAAAGTTGAAAATTAATTAAAAAAAAGGTGCAATTTAAACAGGAATAAATCTTGAAAATCTATTTATACTGGGTTCTGAAACTGCTAAAATAAGGAAAATAAAAAAAAAAAAATTGTAAACAAAAATTTAAAAGTAGATGCTGCAGAATATTTACGTAAAAAAAATCGTATATTAATAACCAGAAAAAAAGTTACAATTTGAAGAAATAATTTGATTCATGTGATTATAAATACAAAGTTGAAAAATTAATAAATTGTTAAAATGGAAACAAAATTTCAAAAACCTATTTAAATCATATTATGGCATTTTAAAATAAGAAGAATATAACAAAATTTTGATATATAGAAAAATTTCTAAAATTCTAGAACTAACTCTCGAACTAAACCTGATAAACAATATCGTAATATTTTACGAGATTTATTCAGAAAAGCAATTGGAAAAATTGAAAGCAAAGTAGATATAAAAGAGCAAAATTCTAGATTAAATCAACTTTCTCCCTAAATGACATTAACTAGAGTAGTACAGACAAACTATTTAGATTTTTTAAAACGAAGAAATAAATATAAATATTGAATAGCATTTATTTGTTTTTCTTGTTTTTGAATGACTGAAAAGTGGTAGTTACAGAACTTCAAAATTTTCAAAAGAAGATGATATTGGCAATATAAATATCGATAACTATTTAGCTATTGAATTACTACAACAAAAAAAATGTCAAAGCTTAATGATAAGTTTGTAAAAATAGGAATATTATTACAAAAGTATTAGCTGATACAGTAAGTAAAATGTGAGATATTTATTTAGTAGCTTGTAATTTCGAACATGTTAAGCAATTTGAAAAGGTTTTACATTTTTATGTCAAGGACAGTGACAGCAACGCAAAAAAAAAAGAAGCATGAAGAAGAACATGTTAAGCAATTTGAAAATGCTTTACATTTTTAAATCACTATAATTGAGGAGAGTATTTTAATGGAAGAACATGCACAGTTCAGTACCATTAATGTGACCACCACCTAATTTGACGTCAACGTGAAATAACCAATCACAAAAGGCAGGTGGCAGCACATTGCAGTGGAGTGTATATAAAGAATTCCACTTAATACCACTTAAATACCACTTAATACCACATTCCACACTCCACTTAAAGTCAAAATATACAAGAGTATATATTCTGGCTTTTGACTGATGATCACATTAATGTGACTATATAGGGTGCTAAGTATGAATCTACATACATTGGCATCTATATAAACATAAATTATTTTGATGGTATTATACTGGAGTGACTGGATTTTTAAGAAAAAATAATTATTGAAAATAATGTTCCTTTAGTCATAAAAAAAGTGATGATCATAAGTATCAGCTGAAAGAGGATATATATTTTAGTATAGATAAAAGTAATTGTGAAAGTAAAGAAATATTGTGTAAGTATTCCGACCATTTAAAGATAAAGTAGGTTCCTGAAATAGGTTGTTAGATGATAGGTTGAAAATTCCCCGTTTGAGGCACAAAATGGAATTGACTGATCTTTTTGATATTCCAACATCATCAGCAAGGTCTCTTATTGTAAGTAGATGGTTTGCAAGCACCAAATCTTTAATTTTTGGACGTGAGCTTCGTCGGTTGAGGTGGAGGGTCGATCAGAGGGCTCTTCGTCTTCAACGCGTTCTCTGCCTTCTTTGAACAGTTTATATAATTTGTAAGCATTTCTTTCCGATATAGGAATGCTCACCGAATGCCTTCTGAAACATTCTATACTTTTTCGTAAACAAAATTGAATGCAAGTTCTTTGCTCAATGAATTCAGACATTTCAAAAATCGCCGGAATCAGTTTTAGTTTCTCAAAAAGCCAAGCGTAACTCAAACACTAATGCATATTTTGACGTCAAAATTCACACAGATGTCAAGGACAGTGCCAGCAACCTAAAAAATAAAAATAAAATAAAATTCCATAAGCCCTGGGAATTTTAAATTGAAAATGGTATTACTTTTTAGACACAGCAGTATATTTTAAAATTTTTTTTTTTTTTAAATTTTATATATTTTGAAAGATAAATGCAATGAACTGTTAATGATTTTTTTTATTTTTATAAATTTTTTCGTTTGCCTATTATCAGTCAAATATTTAATCAGAGTGGTTTCATCTTTTATTTTTACATCTCAGTTTTGTAAATTTTTCCAGAGATGCTGCTAAATTGTAAATTTTTTTTTTTCTTTAAAACTTTTTTTTTCCTTTAATAAATTTTTTTTTCCTTTATTAACTAAATATTTCAAATTAATAATTCTCACTTAGAAACTTTATAGCTCTTATAATTGTATTTTCACTCGTAAAGTAAACGTTCTTTGTCTATTGTTAAAAAAATTCTGATTCTATTAAATTTCCGATATATATTTCGTAATAAATTAGATTTTTATAGTTTATCCACCTACTACATTTTATAAAATATGCATTTCGCAAGTTAAATGTCCATTATGTACCTTTATAAGGAAATTAGATACTGATTTCTCATAAAAGTTGTAAAATACATAAATGAATTACTTAGATAGTGAGTTCTAAACTAAATTGGTTACGTGATTTTATAATAAAAACTAGTTTTATTATGCGGAACGTAGCAATCAACTAGATTCTTCTGTTCGCGTTATTCATCTTTTCTGCTGCCTGTATAAAACTGATTAAATATTATTTTTTCTGCACTGCTTCAACATGTGATTCACTAAGCGACTTTTTTACGATTCAACATCTCATAAAGCGCAGTTGTCTGCAACGAAATTGCCGTCTTTTTCAGTTATTCCTTCGTTTAAAAGATTGTTCTGAACGTAAAATATTTTCCTTTAGCAAACATATTCATCTACTTATTTTGTTAATTACATGTTTTCATTTTCTTATCTAATTTAACACCTGTAGCGCAAAATGACAAATAAAAAAAACTGAGAAAATTATGATGAAAACCAAGAAGGAGAGATAACAAGTTAAAAGAAATTATCTTATGTATTGACGATATTTTTAAAAATGCATAATTATCTCACAATAATACAAGCTACAACTAAAATTCAGCAACTTATTTCTAATTTGTACTCTATATTTAGTTTAATACTCCTAATTTATGAATAGAATATGTTCTTAAATCGATATTCAGTTCAATTTTGTGAATCTATTTATCTTATCTTCCTTTTTCAGTTTTTTCACAATAATACAATTTCCATATTTGCGACTAAATTGGAATGACTTATATAAATGAGATACTCAAACATGTCAATATAATCCTTATACAAATGGACTAATGATTGAAGGGATGAGTTTGAAACACTATAATAAGAGCATCTTAAATTATAATCTTATCAATTTTTAAAAAAGAAAAAGAACATTGGAAAAGAGAGGAACTTAACATAACAGTTGGGCAGCAAAGTTCGTAGGCTGACACATAGATGGCGCTAATAGTATTAAATCCATATGATTCTTAGTTAGCCTAACCTTCCAAAGACGTGTATAAATTTGACAGCTGTTGCACTATTATGTGAGTTATAGCATTTTTAATAAAGCAACTTTTGTTAGTTTGAAAAAGGGATAAAAAGGAATTTCGTGTGTTAATTAAAACATTGCTTTTTGGGCGAAAAAAATACTATTGAAGCCAAGGCTTGGATTTATAAACAATTCGAACTTTGCACCAAGAAAATCAACCGTAGAGAAGTGATTTGCTAAATTTAAACGAGTCGAAATGAGCACCGAGGACGATGCACGCAGTGGACGCCTCAAAGAGGCTGTTACCGACGAAAACATCAAAAATAATCCACAAAATAATTTCTGATAACAGTAAAGTGAAGTTAATTGAGATAGCCGAGACCCTAAAGATATCAAAGGAACGTGTTGACATATCGTGAATGAATATTTGGATATGCGAAAGCTCTGTTCAAAGTGGGAAAGAGCTCACAATCGACCCAAAACAACAACGAATGGATGATTCTAAGCAGTGTTTGGAGCTATTCAATCGTAATAAACCCGAATTTTTGCGTCGATATGTGACAATGGATGAAACATGGCTCCATCATTTCACACCGGAGTCCAATCGACAGTCAGCCGAGTGGACTGCACGTGATGAACACTGCTATAACTTCACTAAAAATGCTACAACTCACATGCTAATAGTGGAACAGCTGTCACATTTATACACGTGTGTTTTGAAGGTTAGGGCTAACTAAAAATCATATGGATTTAAGAGTAGTAGCACCATCTATGTGCTAGCCTAGAAACCTTCAGCCGACCTGTTATACAAAAGCACAGAGTCTCTGCTGAACAATATAAGGGGGTATTTTTAATTATTTAAATTATAAAAATTATTTAATAAATTTATAAATGTTTTAATCTAATAATATAAGGCATCAAATCAAAAGTAATTATAATTGAGCATTTAAAGAATTGCTAAAGAATATAAAGAACTACTAATTAAGAAAGATTACTCATAAGAAAGATTACTAATTAAAATAATTTTGTAATCTATCATCATCAATTGTTTTGCAATGTAAGAAATAATTTTTAAACTAAATCACTCCTTGTATATCTTATTTGCATATCTTAGTTACTTTTATATCATTGTTATACCTACTTGTGAACCTTAGAAAATATCATCATTTAAAAATAGTTTTAACTTTCTCCTTTTTATAAAAATTCAAGTATCAGATATTCATCATATTATAAGGTGTTACTGTTAATGATTGATTTTTTAAAAATTATTTTATAGGTTAACATAATTTTAAAAATTATTTGAGCCCATAACTGCATAGTTAGACATCAGTGACACTTCCCCCACTCACTACAATTTAAAACGAAAATCAGGTGTCATGTGAAAGCCATTTAAACAAGATAAATTAAAGTGTCTTCGAAACGAAACCATTTATCACAACTCTTCTACGAATTTCTAACGGGCATTAAATCTAATCATTAAATCTAACGGGCAAAGAATTGTAAGGAAAGTGAAGAATTATAATTCCGAGTGAAAATTGCACCCCTACAATAATTTTCATAGAAATTAACAAGTATTAATCAGTTGCGCTTTTATAATTAATTATTACTTAAGGTTTAAATTATTCCTGTTAAAATTAAGATATTACTCTAATTTGTCTTTGTAGAGATTCATATAAGATACTTAAAAGCTTAGAGGAAATCCTCAATTCATTATGAAATGCCGGTAGGAGAAACGGTGTGATGTGGTGGTAGGTGGTAATGGTGGTAATGGCCATTGGCCATCAGGCCCCTTTTAAACATAAATAAATTTTAATATTAATTTATAAATATAAATTTAATAGTTGCTAGATATCGTCAAAATTAATAAACTACAGGGCTAATTTTCTTTGAATATTTATGTGAATTTTTCAAAAATATAAATTTATTTAAACATTATATTTAGAATGAATAAACCGGGAGTTTGAAGGCAATAATTTTTTGTAGAACAAAATGGATTTTTTTAAAATTAACTTTCAAAAAATAGATAGTATTGATTATTTTTTTAAGAAAACTAAATAAAATGGCTAGACAAGTAAAAATAAAACTTCTAAGAAATAATATTTTTAGAATAAATGCGATAAATATATGTATTTCGGGAAATGTGAGTTGAAATCAACTAATATGAATGATTTTTCTTATACAAATTTTCAAAAATTATTCATGTATAAGGAATTTGGAAGAATTTATAAGTTAAATATATAAAGGAGTAAACCAATAATAAAGTTATATAAAATAAAATAAACTGACTTCATAAAACTTCAAATAAAATTGAGCAAATCGAAAATATCCATCTTGAGTCCTTCATTTTAATAAAGTTGGGAAACTCGCTGTATACGTGGAATATTGGCTTGCATTATCAATATCACCAGCTGCCTCAGATAAATTCATGGAAATTCTAGTTTAATTTTGAACTATTTACAATTGCTGGAAATCCAATTTTTTTAATCTTTTTCCACGTTGAGAATAAACTTTAAAAATTTAATCTGACATGCTAAAGAACTCAATATAAAGTTGAGTGTAATAAAACAAAAGTAAAATTCTAAAAAAAAACTTTTTGTCAATGTGAAGCAGTTGTTGTAAATAAATTTTGTGTTGTTGTTTCTTATACCACTTGGTAGGCAGCAGCATCTAGACCAGGAGTGGCCAACCCAAATGATCTTGCGGGCCGCTTTGGAAATGCATCGAAACTCCGCGGGCCGCCTATAAAATTATATATCCCCATATTAGATTTAGACTCACTACAGACAGTTTTTAGAGTGATAAATTGAAGCATAATGAGTTGTTATTTTTTTGTGTTTTGTACATGCAAATAATAACGATACTAAACTCGCATAGTAAGGAAATATATAATATTGAAAAGAAAATATAAAAAATATATAAATATAAAGGAAATTAAAGAAATGAAATCATTCAAAAATATTTATTTGACTAGTGCAATATGTGTTTCTCCACTCTTTCACTTAGCTTTTGCAATTCGATCTCCATTTGCTTATTTGCACATCGTAATGGGCGTTGCGTCCGTTATGTTATAACGTATTTTGTGTTGGGTCAATTTTATTCTAGAGAAAAGCAATTCGCAGTTTCAAGTTGAACCAAAAGTGCTAACAACTTCAACTAAGAGTATGGTTTGCTTTTGCTATCAACAAACCACTGTAAAAATATAAATGAAACAGACATTATCTGTCATACATTCTCAAGAATGTTATTTTAAAATCAAGGTTAATTTTTTCTCATCATTTCGACAGTTAATTTTTGAATATAGGATGCACACATAACGTAATTTTTTAATACATTGGGTTTCTCCCTTTGGCATTCTAAAATAAATATATTTTGTAAAAGTGTGATAAAACTAACGAGACGCAAAAATATTCAAGTGTTTGCCCGCCTCCTCCCCCGATCTAGAACAAGCCTACGTACCAGTGTGGCCTTATGGTTGAAGGGAAAGGGGGCAGTTTTTGTTACGAGCTCCCGTAGGTAGATGTCTGTCTGGGGCTCCGTGACGCTGATTTTTTACGGGGTAGGATTGTCAGCCCTACGCCCAACGCTCTACAGTCATATTAGAAAGGAACCTACATCCTAAAGTGGATTCCGAACCACTTCAAACATCTTTGGCAAAGATGGGTCTCAAACCCGAAACCTGTAGCACAGAGCACCGGAGCGCTACTCACTCGATCATTCAGGCCCCAGACAAAAATTTTAAACTGATTTAATTAATTAATAATTTAAGTCTATTTATCTTTCTAATTATCATTGAAAACTCACCCTTTATTAATTCTGAAAGAATATCTGAAATGGTTTAAAACAAAAAAAAGCAAAAAAATACCTCAACTATTTTAAAATACATTTCAGATATTCTTTCAGAACTGATAAAGGGATTCTTTTAAAACAAAAACAAACAAAAAATTACCTCAACTATTTTTAAAAACAATTTCATCAGTTTATTTTGTAGAATTTCTTCGTGTATAATTGGGAACAATTTATCTTCAATATTTTAAAAGTAATGCAATCAACTTCCATTCTTGGGCTAAATTTTCTATTAATGGCATTAAATAAGCAATACAAAAATAATGAAAATCTCTCTCGAAACTTAAATTGACTATTCTTTGAAAATTATTAAGTTACTGGTATAATTTGAGAATATAATTTCAGTGAAAACAGAGTATTTCCATCTAAACATCCTTTAAATCCACTTGATAATTGATTTAATTGAACTAGAAAGTTAAGTATCTGTTTTCAACCGGATAAGTCTTATTTTTATTTCTATTAGAGTACTTTCATCGTCTATTTTAATGACACCTTTGCGAAACATCAAAATCTTAGTCGACATCAAATGTCATCTTTAAAACAACCTTGAGTTGAATTTCAACACATTAAATCATTCAGTCAATTATCATTGTTGGACAGAGTTTCGTACATTATTGTCAGCTATTTTGCCAAGCGTTCTATTATACAGGATGATTATAATTAAAGTCTCACATTCAAAATGCTGTTAAAAAAGAATCACTCGTCACAATGAGTTCAAATTTCAATTGAAGATACTTGAAGAAGGGGAGGGAACGATACGGCATCCAAAAAAAGCTCCAAAGTGTATTAGTAGATGGCACTGTAAGCGGCCTAAAGAAAATGAATTCGGCTGCCAGTGATGTTTTGAATCGAAATGACAACATAATTGGCATGAGTTGCACTTTCAACCAACGGTAGTGTTCAATGTGCTTGATTGTTTCAGTTTTTTGACATAAAAATGACTTTCAAGTCATTCAACATTTGTGACACTGTTAGTGGGAAGCCCATATAATATAATCATCCTGTATATTAATATTAAGTATAAAAATGATTAATGTAAATATAATAGAACATAGAGATAATTATGAATATATAATAACATAATTATGAATTGCACGCTTATGTACTGATTAAATGATCGACTAAAACAATAACTTGAATTTGATTTTATGAAGTAAAAAAAAAAAACTTTCATATGCTGTTGTTGCTCTCTCTATATATAAAACAAGAGATGGCAATGTATTTGGCATGATTTGCACATTAAGCCAACTGTAGTGTTCAATATGCTGGATTGTTTCAGTTTTTTGACGAAAAAAATGGACTTCCAAGTTATTCAACAGTTGTGACATTGTGAAAGCCCACCCACCACGGCAAGGTCATACCAAATGGGATTTGAAAAATCGGGGGAACTTCAAGCGGAATCGGTTCAAGAAGAGGGACCATAGGAATAATTAAATTTTATTTACAAACATTATATATATTATATATATATATATATATATATATATATATATATATATATAAACAGAACTCTGTTCACAAAAAATGAAAATTAAGGATATAAATTAGATACACACTTGCAGTTCATTTTTAATCTTGGATATTTTCAGAGTTCTAGTGTCTGCGACGAATCTAAACGCCTGGTCTGCAGTAGACCTTAAATATCACACGGCGTGATTGACGAAAAACCAAAAAGGGCTCCCTTTGAAAACAGGCGGAAAACTCCGGCCTATTCAGTCAGTTCAGAGAAAAGTTAAAGAAGTGTTGTATTTTAACAACACATCTGGTCAATTCGTCGCAGAACTCTCTCTCTTCTTCACCAAATTCTCTTTTTAAGAAAATCCGTCAAGAGGGGTTTAAGCTTCCTTCATTTTTCATTAAAAGACATTTCTTAACTTGTGGTCTATCACCATTCATGATGGAACAACTCATAGTATATCATATTCCATCTGTATCACACAAACAATCGCTAATTTCCTGAGTCTCATTATATATGATACCTAATATCTCCTATCAGATTTTAATGACAAATTGTTCTCAAACACTAATTGCATACCCACAATAAAGATCGTCTGCTGTAAATTTTGAACTATGGATTTATTATAATCTGTGAAATAACATACATTCTCTCTCCTGGGAATGAAATGCCAAAACTCTTCTCTTGAGAAAAAAAATGCTACATAATCAACATTACGATTGAAAAATCAGCCTTTTGAATTTTTCAAATGTTTTCGCATGAAGAAATACTACGTTTTATCATTATAATAAAAATTTTTAGTTCGTGTGCATTTCTTACTATAGTTAGTAAAGAAATACTCACGAATTAAAATTATCTTTAAAAATAATAACATAAGATGTACGATTTTGAATGTATACAAATGAGAATATGTGGATTTACTCGCACAGAGACCCTTGTTACCACTTTTCATACATAAAAGATACTGAAAGAAATACTCGTGGAAAAAAATAAATGTAGAATTATGATAAGGTAGTGTATAGAATGATAAAGTGGTATATAGTATGGTAAGGTAGTGTATAGAATGATAAAGTGGTATACAGTATGGTAAGGTAGTTTATAGAATGCTGAAGTAATCTACAAGCTAAGATTCAATATGTAAGATTGTTTATTTACTATAAACCATAATTTTTGAATAAATTTTACAGATAAACTAGTTAATTATTTCTTAAAAAACTTTTATTTAACCTTTATGAAGTAAATTTTTTACGCCACACAAATGTTAAAATAACATTTGGGTGGCGTAAAGTTCCGTTGAAATCCATTAGTCTATAGATATCTTTAGGAACACATCATTAATCAGAGACGAGTATAGATGAAAGAAGAATCATCACTCATGGCAAATCTTTCTTCACAAGAAAAAAAATTACCGTGTACGAATTATTAGAGCTTAACTAGAGGCATTGGCCGTGAACGTGGACATAAATATCGTTCGAAAACTTGACAATAAATCGCGAAGGCTTTTCTCTAACTTCCGTAGGACATGGCACACAAGCTGCAATAAAACCGATATAATTAAAGTAAAGGATTGGTAGGACGAGCACGCACAAACGGTAAAACCAATCTGCAGCAGGCTTCTTGTAGAGAAAAGAACTAAACGAAAGGGTGCTTGAGAGAGACAAATCACTTGCGATTCAGACTCTTATCGATTTCTTTTTCTTACTGTTGCAACTCCGATAACTGTAGCCTTAATTGAAGTGAAAAACCCTTTTAAAATGCTATTTCTTATTTATTTACGCTTGAAGTACTCAATGAATTAATTTTTTGTTCTGAACATTCTTGATGATTTTAGTTTCAAAAATGGCAATATAAAGATACTTTCAGACAACCAGTAAATCAGACGACTCATGGCTAGCATTCAAGAGGGCTGAAGTTCGAATCCGAAAAAACTCATACAAAAGCATTCATAAAAAACGATAAGAAAAGAAAAAATACAAAGAAAACGCACATGAAAAACAGAAAAAAATTCATACAAAAGCACTAAGAAACTAAGAAAAAACGCAGGAAGAAACAAAAATATCATACTGAAGCCCATAGTAAACAATTGATTTTAGAGATTCCAAATTTGAAATAATAAATTTGCAATTAAATTTCTCATAGTCAACGGTGACTTCAAAGTCTTCAATCTTCAATGCCATATCTAAGATAATTTGAAAGTCATTTACAGTAATATGACATTTACCATTCTATTGCATAATTATTTTTTTTTTGTTTTAGTTATTACATTCTTTTATATTTAATAATTTTATAATGTAACAGTTATTTGTCCCTTCTCAGTTATTGTCACAGTTATTTGTCCATATTATGAATAAATGTTTTGACGAAAATATTTTAGGGAAAATTTGTATACACTTAGAAAAACATTTTTTCGACAAATCGTTTTTATTTATAGCAAAAAAATTTACAATTGAAAAAGTCCCCCTTTTGAATTTTTTGAAATGTATTGATTTAAAGAAATACTTTACTAACTATAGTAACAAATGCTCACGTACTAAAAGTTTCTATAATAATTAATAAAACGTAGTTTTTCAATAAATTGGAAAAATGAACTAGTTTACTAATTTCTCAAAATAATACTTTTTTCAATCTTTATGAAGTAAATTTTTTACGCCCCCCAAAATGTTATTTTTAAGTTCGTTGAAATCCATTACTTATAAATAACATTAGGAACACATCATTAATCAAAGACGAGTACAGATGAAAGGAGAATCATCAGTCACTACAAATCTTTCTTTACAAGAAAAAAAAAATTAAGGTGTACGAATTATTAAAAGCTTAAATAGAAGCATTGGCCATGAACGGGGACATAAATATCGTCCAAAAACTTGACAATAAATCTCGAAAGCCTTTCTCCCCTTCCACCAAGCTGCAATAAAACCGATATAATTGAAGTAAGAGATTGGTAGGACGAGCACGCACAAACGGTAAAGCCAATCTGCAGCAGGCTTCTTGTAGAGAAAGGAACTGAACGAACGGGTTCTTGAGAGAGACAAATCACTTGCGATTCAGACGCTTATCGATTTCTTTTTCTTACTTTTGTAACATCGAAAATTGTAGTCTTAACTGAAGAAAACAACCCTTTTAAAATGTTTTTTTTTTTATTTAAGCGTGAAATACTCATTGTGTTAATTTTTTTTTCTACTAAACATTCTTGGCGATTTAGTTGTACAAAAATGGTAACATAAAGTTACTTTCAGACAACCTGGTCTAGTGTCTAGTGCTCTGGTGCTCGGTGTCACAGGTTTCGGGTTCGAGTCCCTGCGGTACCATGGATGTTTGTAGTGGTTCGAATCCACTTTAAACAGTACGCCCCAATATCATTTTATTGTAGAGCATTGTGGCGGTAGTGTTACTTATGTCCATAGCATATCTTCAAGCTACACGTGACCCCCGGGTAGTGCTCAATGAGTAACAGCGGTGAGTTCGTCGGTGCAGCCCACACGATTAGTTTGTATCGGGCTGCTCGCAGGGATATGGTCAATATGAATATACCTAGTCCTCGACGTAATTGAAAAAATAAACAATAACTTCCAGACAACCATTAAGCCCTATTCGTGACCCGGTAGCAATGTGCGCAACTAGGATTAAAGAGGACTGAAGTTTGAGTCCTCTGGCGGCATGGTTGTAGTCAGAGCTTTCAGAGACAAAAAGACTCTATAGCAATTGAAACCGTTTGTGTAAAATTAACAATTTAAATTTGGGCAAACATAAGGTACGAGTTTTAATGTTTTTCTACCAAACGACACACAAATGATGGGTATTTGCTGGGTCCTCCCGGAAGGCACTATCATCCGTCAGTGGGCTGTACGTGATATACATGAAGTCCACCGATGTTTTACCTTTCTAACGGGTGAAATAAATCCAATATAAAACCAAGCTGCAATAAAACCCATATAATTGAAGTAATGGATTGGTAGGACGAGCACGCACAAACGGTAAAGCCAATCTGCAGCAAAGCTTCTTAGAGAAAGGAATAAACGAAAGGGTGCTTGAGAGAGACAAATCACTTGCGATTGAGACGCTTATCGATTTCTTTTTTTCTTACTGTGGCAACACAGATAACTGTGTTCATGTTGTGCTTAACCTTAACTGAAGAAAACAACCCTTTTAGAATCCTTTTTCCATTCCTACTATTACTTCACACACTCGCTATATATCTATCTTGTTCAAATTTTCAATAGTTAATAAAAAAGAGTTTTATTCACTCAAGTTCAAATACATTCTTTTGAAACTTGTAGTGGATGAATACTTGATTTTTAATTCAGTTTTTTCAACTATTAATTCATTCATTAAATTAAATTAATTAATTTTGTTTTTTTTAGATTTAAGATGCATATATCTACCAATAGATGGCGCCAGATTTAAGAGGAAAATTTAAATTTTATTTATAAGGGACTTTTCTGCAATAGGGTGCAAAAAAGTAGGAATTGACTTTAAAATTTGTTTTTTATATTACTTGTTTTACTTATTTACGTGTGAAATACTCATTGAATTAATTTTTTTTTCTACTAAACATTTTTGGTGAATTTTAGTTTCAAAAATGGCAACATAAAGACACCACTATAACTATCATCTTTAAAACCTGTTATCCTTGTTCATTTTCTGGTAAGTGTAATCCTCTTTCATATTACTAAAATACAGAAGGTTAAAGTATGCCAGAATCCATAAAACTTTCATTCGTTTATAAAATCGGAGAGATTGATTTAAATTGTTGCTCTACGGTCATTTTTCCAATTCCATGCCACCGCCAGGATTCGAACCTGAAGCCTGTGGTACCAAAGGACAGAGTGCCAATTAGCCATCAGGCCGCCACTGGAGTAGAGGAAGGGCAAATAAAATATTAATGCTTTCAAATATTAATTTGAATATATGGCGATATTGCATTAAGGAACTTTGAAAAAGTAGACAATTACTTTCAATTAACAATCATTTTTATAAATCAAATATTTAAAGAGTACTCAGTTATTTTAATTTCGTATTAGAATCATGTAAATAAAACCAAATTAAATTAACTGAGCTAATTAAAACAAAAACCAAAAATAATAGTAAAATGTGTTAGAAAAAATTTTTACAGTTATTTGTAATTTCATAATCATACTTTGGGAAAAAAATACAATTTTATACAAAGTAGAAAATCACACTTAGTATAAAATAAACGTACAAAACATCTAATTTTCTAACGGAAATTTAATTTTCGGAGAATTTCTCGAATTTTAAACTTTTGAAGATGTACAAGATTATTTAAAGAAAGATAATTAATTTCAATAACATTGTATTTAAGAATTAAAATTGAAAATTGAAATTAAAAATAAAAAAAAATAAAAAATGGAATTTTTAAAAAGTAAAGATCGAGATTGATGCAGAAAACGGCCCCTCCTACGAAACCGTGGTTTCAAGTTCATCCGAACTTGGATGATATCCAAAAACGGAAGTGGAAAATTCAATTCCGCAAAGAATCGGTGTTACTCTTAAAAATCAATAACATTGGTTAGATGAACCGATTACATGAATTGAAAGCAACCCCACTTTCCATCTTTCTTGGGAAATGTAAATGGAAATACCGCCTCGAAATGCAGATGCTGAAGTCATTGGGGTATAAATATTTAATCTTCAACTCCCACGATCCGCTATAAGCTCGACAGGCGCTGTAATATAGATAAATGATAACAGACTCGACAATTCCTCTGGTACTACGGTTGTGGTACTGATCAACTTTATGAGCCGTAAACCCTTAAGGTAACAATTCCCGATCGAAAGTTGCAAATCACAAAATTAAGTTGGAAGGGAACATAAACAGAATACTTAATGATCACTTTTCTGGTTTTGTTTCAAAAGGATACATTTGTATTGATTTTTTGTTGAAAGGTACAAAACATGGGAAAACGAATTATCTCATTTGAGAAAACGAACTGTTGTTGACAAATTGCTTATAAGTAAGTTATGAAATATTTTTACTAATTTTAATGTCTTCATTTATGACAAAATTCATAACTATATTAACTAAATATATTAAATATGTAAATCAATAATGTTATAAATATAACTTACTACTAGTAACAGAAGTTTTCCCTTTTATGCATTGAAATATGAACAGTAATTTAAAAATCATATTATATAATTTGATCAGGCTTGATGGCCGAGTAGCTAGCGCTCGGTAATACAGATTTCGGGTTCGAGTCCCAGCGGTTTCAAGGAGGTTTGTAGTAGTTCGGAATCCACTAAGTCTGATTTGTCTGTAAGAATGTAAGGAGCCAAGTCAGACTTCTACTTAAGGGGACTCTATCACAGCAGAAGCAGCTAGATTTCCTTTCATTCAGGAGTGGAATTCTCATGGGATGTCCATCCAGCTCTGCAGGACACTGAGATTCGTCACAATGCACAACAGTATTAAGGAACATGAAAAAGGACGATGCAATTATTTTTTATTAATAGTCATTTTTTATAAATAAAATATTTAACGAGTACTCAGCAATCAATTAAACC
The DNA here is from genome assembly GCA_021605095.1 of Caerostris extrusa. Lineage (NCBI taxonomy): Eukaryota > Metazoa > Arthropoda > Arachnida > Araneae > Araneidae > Caerostris > Caerostris extrusa. Next base: position 83,487 of record BPLR01007279.1, read on the forward strand.
ATGTACAAAACAGAAAATAGTAGTAAAATGTTTTAGAAAGTTTACTTACAGATATTTCATTTCAAAACTTGGAAAAAATAACAATTTTATACTATGTAGAAAATCACACTGAATGTTAAATAAAAGTAAAAAAGATCTAGTTTTCAACCAGAAACTCGGTTTTGGGAGGCCTTCTTGAATTTTAAAACTTTTGGGAATGTACAAGATTATTTAAAGGAAGATAGTTTCTTTAATAGTAATGTATTTAAGAATAAAAATTTAAAAGTGAAATTAAAAATAACAACAGAAATTTTAAATAGAATTTTTAAAAAGTAAAGATCAAGTTGGACGAAGAAAACGACTCCTCCTACGTGAACCGTGTCTTCAAGTTCATCCGAATTTGGATGCCTTCCAAAAGCGGAAGTGGAAAATTCAATCCCACAAAGAATCGCTGTTACTCTTAAAAATCAATAACATTGTTTATATGGACCGATTGCACGAATTGAAAGCAGCCCCTCTTCCCATATTTCTTGGGTAATATAAATGGAAATAACGCCACGAAATGCAGATGCTGAAGCCATTGGGGTATAAATATTTAATCTTCAACTCCCACGATCCACCACAAGCTCGACGGACTCTGTAATAGAGATAAATGGTAACCATCTAACAATTCCTCTGGTACTGTGGTTGTGGTACTGATTAACTTCATGTGCCGTAAACCCTAAAGGTAACAATTCCCGATCGAAAGTTGTAAATCACAAAATTAAGTTGAAATGAAACATAAACAGAATACTTAATGATCACTTTTCTGGCTTTGTTTCAAAAGGATACATTCGTATTGATTTTTGAAGAAAAATAGGAAAACGAATTATCTTATTTGAAATAACGAACAGTTATTGAAAATGTGCTTAAAATTAAAGTTAAGGAAGTGTTTTATTAAATTTTATGTCTTCATCCATGACAAAACTAGCAGAACCAATGCGTTTTCTTAAATATATTAATAGCTATATTAAATAATTATAAGAAACATGCAAATCACATTATATAATGTTATAAATATAATATACTAATATCAACAGAAGGTTTTTCTCATTTTTATGTATTAAAATATGGACAGTAATTTATAATTTAAAAAGCATTAAAATCAAAACATTCATGAAATGCCTTACTATTATTAGTATGTACTAATTACTATTGTTGTTGTGAAATCAAAACAACAAAAACAATTTCAATTTCAAAATCATACTACTTGAAAAAATATCCATTTTATACAAAGTAGAAAATCTCACTAAATGTAAAATAAAGAGTAGAAAACATCTAATTTTCCTCCGGAGTTTTGGGGAGAATTTCTTTAATTTTAAAACTCTTGGAGATGTAAAAGTTTATTTAAAGGAAGATAGTTTCGTTAATAGTAATGTATTTAAGAATTCAAATTTAAAAGTCAAATTAAAAATAACAATAACAACAACAAAAGAATTTAAAAAAAATAAAGATCAAGTTTGATGCAGAAAATGATCCACTCTACGAAACCGTGTCTTCAGGTTCATCCAATTTTGGATACCATCCAAAAACGGAAGTGGAAAATTCAATTCCACATAGAATCGCAGTTACTCTTAAAAATCAATAACATTGGTTATATGGACCGATTGCATGAATTGAAACAGCCTCTCTTTCCATCTTTTTTGGGTAATATAAATGGAAATAACGCCAAGAAATGCAGATAACTGAAGCCATTGGGGTATAAATATTTAATCTTCAACTCCCACGATCCACCATAAGCTCAACAGACTCTTTAATAGAGATAAATGGTAACCTTCTCAACAATTCCTTTGGTATTACGGTTGTGGTACTGATTAACTTCATGCGCTGTAAACCCTAAAGGTAACAATCCCGATAGAAAGTTGTAAATTACAAGACTAAGTTGGAACGGAACATAAACAGAATACTTAATGATCACTTTTCTGGCTTTGTTTGAAAAGAGTGTACTTGTATCAATTTTTGAAGAAAGGTGCAAAGAGTAGGAAAAAGAATTTACTTTTATTTTTAAATAAAAATAAAGTAAAAGTAAAAGTACTGTTGTTGAAAATGTGTTTAAAATGAAAGTTAAGAAAGTATTTTATTCAATTTGATGTCTTCATTCGTGACAAAATTAGCAGAACTATTATCTTTTCATAAAATATATCCATAACTATGTTAATTAATTATAGGAAATATGTAAATCATATTATATTATATTATATTATATACTACTTGAAACAGAATGTTTCTCACTTATATGTATTGAAATATAAACAGTAATTTATAAATCATGTTATAGATTTTTGATACATTGAATTATACTAATTTACCACAATATTGATAATAGCAATCTAATTTTATGTATTAAACAATTCGGACTGTATTTAATAATTTAAAAAATATTAAAATCAAAACATTCATATAAGTTCTTTCTACGATTAGTAAATTAGTGCCAGACTCGTGGCAACGGGCGCCGCTGTTGAGCATTAGGGCGGAGGTTCAATCCACTGACGGCTTTGTTGAAGATACTGCTGGAAAACACGGAAACTAGACAACGTTTGTAGCGTTCAACATCTTGCCCTGTTAGTCAGACTACTACTACACTACACCACTGTACGTAGAGTTGAGTTGCTCCAAACCTGTGGTACCAAAGGCCAGAGTGGCAGGTCTTTCAGCCATCAAGCCCCTTTCAGTTAATTAAAATTTCAAAATCATACGTCATGAAAAAATTCCAATTTTATACTAAGTAGAAATCACACTGAATGCATAATAAAAGTACAAAACATCTCATTTTCTTCCGGAAACTCTGTTTCCTAGTAGAATTTCTTGAATTTTAAGACCTGAGATGTACAAGATTATTTAAAGAAAGGTAACTTTTTCAATAGCAATGTATTTAAGAATAAAAATTTAAAAGTGAAATTAAAAACAACAACAACAAAGAAAAAAGAATTTTTTAAAATAAAAATAAAAAAATATAAAGATCAAGATTGATGCAGGAAACGATCCCTCCTACGAAACCATGTCTCCAGGTTCATCCTATTTTGGATGCCATCCAAAAGCGGAAAATTCAATCCCACAAAGAATCGCTGTTACTCTTAAAAATCAATAACATTGGTTATATGGACCGATTGCACGAATTGAAAGCAGCCCCTCTTCCCATATTTCTTGGGTAATATAAATGGAAATAACGCCACGAAATGCAGATACTGAAGCCATTGGGGTATAAATATTTAATCTTCAACTCCCACGATCCACCACAAGCTCGACGGACTCTGTAATAGAGATAAATGGTAACCATCCTAACAATTCCTCTGGTACTGTGGTTGTGGTACTGAATAACTTCATATGCCATAAACCCTAAAGGTAACAATTCCCGATCGAAAGTTGTAAATCGCAAAATTAAGTTGGAATGAAACATAAACAGAATACTTAATAATCACTTTTTCTGGCTTTGTTTCAAAAAGAGTATATTTATATTGATTTTTGAAGAAATGTTCAAAAAAAGGAAAACGATTTAACTTATTTGAAATAACGAACTGTTGTTGAAAATAGGTTTAAAATGAAAGTGAAGAAAGTGTTTTACTAAATTTGATGTCTTCATCTATAATAAAACTAGCACAACCAATGCGTTTTTCATGGAATATATGGAATATATTAATAGCTATATTAAATAACTATAAGAGACACGTAAATCACATTATGTAATATTATATAATAGTATACATATAATATACTACCGGCAATAGAAGGTTTTCCTCTCTTTTATGTATTGAAATATGAACAGTAGTTTATAAATCAAGTTCGAACTGTAATTTATAATTTAAAAAGTATTAAAATCTAAACATTCATAAAATGCCTTACGATTATTAGTATATACTAGTTAAAATTTTTGTTGTGACTCATCCTCAATGTCCTGCAGTGCGACACGGAATACCATAAGTAATCTACTCGTGGTAGGAAGGAAAGGGACGGCTTCTGTTACGATAGAGCACACATAGGTAGAAGTTTGACTTAACTCTGTGTCGCTGAAAAGGAGAGCAGTGCCTTCCGGGAGGACTTTTAGGGGGACTACTCTCCAGTTGCATATCTTATGGGAGAAAGCCAAGAAACCACTCACCAAGTAGCTCGACTAATGAGGCAAGATGCAAACGCCCAAATCACAAAAAGTCAAAAAATGTACATTTAGAGAAGAATTATTATTAGTATTTTTATAAAAACCACTGTTTCTTGCATTGCCGCTGTAAATAATTCGATTGACTATAATTCAGCTATGCTTTACAATAGTATCATTATTTTAATTAACTGTATGTATAATGGATGCGTATATCTTAAGCAAGTAAATGCAATGTGTTTTACTTTTAGATTGGAGTGTTTTTGTAAATTATAATGAAAATAACAAATGAATGACAAATTTTAATGAAAAGTATTCATGCATATATTTCAATTTTTATGTTTACGAATGTTTTATAACTTAATTAAACATTGTTATCCAAAAAAGTACAACATTATCTAAAAAATTACGGGATGAATGTGATAGGTTACCTTAAACAGATAGGATGAAAAAGTATAAACTGTTATGGAACTTGCAACATCTAATTCATTGCAATCGCAGTGGCATGCTAGCGCTAATCTCTGACTTTTTCACACCTATTTTACTTGATATATATCCAAAACAACTGTTATTTTTAAGGAAATTCAGTAATGGAGATCTGTTAAATACCATTTGTTTCTGAAACACGGAAATTGGCAATTTGTAGACTGGCCTTACCTCCCAATGAGGTCTAGCTCCAAACCGGAACAATTAATTAAAGGACAAGCGAAATTCATTGTCTCAACCAAAGGGATATACTCTAAAAAGAGTGAGGTTTATTTAAGGTATATAACAAATATTTAATGACTCCTAAGACTTCCCAGAACTTCGATACATGCAGTAATAGACCTCTGTAATGGGTTAATCAATGTATGTTTTCAAACTACAAGATGATTATAATTAAAGTCCCACTTTCAAAAGGCTGTAAGAAAAGAACCCCTCGTCACAATGAGTTCACATTTGAACTGAAGATACTTGAAGAAGACGGAAATGGTACGGCATTAGAAAAAAATTCCAAAGTGTATGAATAGATGGCGTTGTATGCGGCCTAAAAAAGTGAATACTGCTGCCAGTGATATTTTGAATCAAAATGACAACTTATTTGGCATGAGTGGCACATTCAACCAACTGTAGTGTTCAATTTGCTTGATTGTTGACGGTTTGTAGACGGAAAAAAGGACTTTCAAATTATTCAACAGTAGTGACACTGTGAGTGGAAAGCCCATCCACCTCGTCGAAGTCCTACCAATTGGATGGAAAAATTGGAGAAAGTTTTTTTGGATGCATACCGTTTCCCTTTTTTTCAAGTATATTTAGTTCAAATTTGAATTCATTGTGACAGTGGTTCTTTTATGACAGCATATTGAAGGTGGGACTTTAATTATAATCATCTTTCACTTTTATTAGTTATTTAATATCATAAGAAAATTATAACAATTTTATGATTTTTTTTTTGTTTCGTCTGGTATTATCCATACCTTAAGACTGCAAAATAATGTAAATTTTTTTTAAAGATAATAAATTTACGAAAAAAATAGTATTATTTCTGTATATTTGATTGATTAATAAAAAGTATTTTTTTGATAAATTTAATTTAAATTTTGTCAATTAAAAGGAATTAAAAACATAATAACTTAACCTAAACTTAAAGCAACAAAGGGAACAACAATTTTTTTTTTTTTTTTGAATTTTATTTAAACTGAATAAATATTGTGATTTACTCTTTTATTATCATAACAATATTTGAAAAAACAATAAAAGAATTATGAAAAAAAACATATCACCACCTCTACGCACAATATTAATGTGATATACTTAATTAACTCCATTGTGTGTAAAAAGAAACATTTTTATCCATGTATTATGTATTTTAGTAATTACAATCAAGATAACATGAATGAAATATATTTTACTGAACGTGAAAACATTACTGCCATTTATTTACACATTTCAAAATAAAAGAACCTTTGGTTTGATTTTTCCAGAGTGGAACTTTGCCTCAACCACAAATCAACGATTCGCGATACTGAGAATTTATTCTTTTTGTCAAGTAAAAACAATAATTTTCCATTCATTGCTGAGATTTCAAACACAAATAACTCTTTCTTTTGAAAATTCAAATAGTTTTATTATATATAAATCAAAAAGATGATCATGTAAAGAGATAATGATAATGGTGTAAATGTTTGTAAAAAACTGCTGACATTAACGAAAGAGCTGCATGAAATAATTCATAGGAATTGTTTCCGTCTGACTGCTTCAACCAGACGTCTAAAAGGTCAGCAGCGTGAATAATATATTCGTCGGCAATATATATTTATTAAATATTCAGGATATAAAGCAGAACGTTGAAGGTTACACAGTGAAACAATGTTAAATCCATATCCACTTTATTACTAAAAATCTCAAACCTTTTGTGTTACTCATAAAGAAGTCTGAAGCATAAAAATAACAAGACAAATACATTTTATTTTGCAGTAGACTTATAAAAGTTATATTCTTTACAATAATAAAACGAAATTCAGCTTAGTATCAAAGTATCAGTGATGTTTATATTGAGCATCACTGAATTGAATTACAGGGATAGAAATTAACTAAAAATGGACTTAGACATTTATCGTGTATTTCTGGAACTCTTTTGAGGAAAGTCAAATAGGTTTTTGAAATATTCATAAATACTCCGAATTCCATTAATAAATCTATAGTGAAATATATGCAATAAATATGAGTAAAGGTAGAGTTTCTCTGCTGCCATTAGATAGTCTGTAATATGCATACTATATTTCAGAGAACTGTTATATTAATATTTTCCTTTAAGTATAATGATGGAAATAAATAGAAATATAATAGAAATATAAAAAGATAATTATGGATTACATGCTTATGTAATGATTAAATGATTGACTAAAAGAAGTCTTAATAAGTTGAGTTTGATATGAATTAAAAAAATAAAACTTTTACTCTCTATATGTATAAAACAAGTGATTTGCCTATATTTCCTAACACAGAAAAAAACTATAACACCTATAAATTTGTATATTAATCTAAATTAATTATTTTTTATTTGGGGCGTAGCCAAAAACCGAAAAAAAATCTATTTTTTAATTTAAATAAAAAAATTATTTCGTTATTTTATATTGCTCATGCTGGCACTATGTGGTAATATGGTAGCATAAACAATAAAAAATAACTGCCCCTATAATAAAATAAAATAAAATATTAATAAAAGGTATTACCACCGAAAAATGACATCCCAAAGTTCTTTTTGTATTCTCATTTATATTAATGCTTACTCCTTTTATGTTTTCAAGGCTGCGCCTGACACCATTTTCATATTTCGTTACTGGTGGCATTATTGTTTTAATCTATTGTTTTAATTTTTAAATGTGTAGCTACCATATTTGTTTGCTAAAGTCGATTTAAGAATTTTACTTCTTTTTCATTATTATCATGTTGTTTACCAACTTATTTTTATTTAAATTAAAAAGAATCAGTATAAATGCATTATTTGATATATTACTCCACAAATTAGAGCGGCCTGATGGCCAATTGGCTAGCGCTTTGGCTCTTGGTACTACGGACTTCAGGTTCAAAACCTGACAGTAGCATGTATGTTTGTGAGTGGTTCGGGATCCAAGCTAAACTGAAGGTACGGGTCTAATTAACCTGAAGTATGCAAAAAATGACCGTAGAGGGACAAAGCAAATTATTTTAAATAAAACAAATTAATTATAATTAGTTTAAATTCTTAGTACTATAAAATTTAGAATTTGTATTCTTTATAATAAAATTCTAGTATCCTATATATTATTTCATAAACATGTCAAATCTTAATTTATATTTATGTGATATGGAATTTAAAGACGGTCAAAATAATTACAAATAAACTACAATAAATCTTAAGAAAAATTATGAGTATAATTTAAAAATTGACTTTATTTTTAAAAAGCATTTTATTGATATTGAGTGCTTCATCTGGAAAACTATTTGTATTTTTAAAATTTATTTGCTTACTAGATACTATCTCTATTTAAAATATTGTAAGGACAAAGATATTAAATTTATATTTAAAAAAAAACGCAACATCCTACGCCCAAGTTCGTTGTGGTAGTTTAATAATAATGTTTATCTTACAAATAAAATTTAATCAAAAATTTAAAGCTTTATCGCATGAATTATAAAGTTATCTAATGACAAGGATTATATATTTAATATTAAAACTTATTATTGTGAAAAATATCAGGATTAGAATTTTTAATAGTTTCCATCTAGGTAAAAACAAGAATAATGTAAATGCTAAAAATAAGATGTCTATTTTGCTATTACAAATGATGCATTAAGTAATTTGATTTAAATAAAATGATTAAAGAAGTATTCCGTAAATTACTATCAACCATTAGAGAATATAATTATCGGAAAATAATACAACCAGTTTGATTGTCAGCAAAAAATATCTTGTTTTATCATAGTTACTTTCGTTCATCTTTATTATGGCATTTATTTTGATTATTTAGACATTTAAATTAAAGATTAATATTAGGATTGTAAATATACATAAAAATAAACTTCACATAGAACTTATACCTTTTATCAATATTATTTTTTAGAATAATCTAAAGAGTCTAATCATCTGATAAAATTTTGTATGTATTTTAAATATTGTAATATATCAATATTTAAACTATCTAAAAGAAAGTATTTATAAAAGATTTAATAAGTAGTTTAATATTATTTGATTAGTGTAATAAGTTTTTATTTAAAATGAAAAGAAAAATCCTAAAATTAAAGCTTTTAGTGCCTTTAAGTCGAATAAATAATGCATTAAAATTTCTTGAAGGCATTTTAAATTTTACTCTATAATTATTGTATAAAAATCTAAAAGGGTTAATGAATTTATATCTAAAATGCAGTATAGAAGTAATGATTTTAGTGCCCTTATAGTTATCGCTACATAAAGTAGAGACAAAAAAGAGGAGATAAGCGATTTGTAAGTATTATGATAAGCCTTAAAATAGTATTCGCTATTTGTAAATATCCATGTGTTTTTGGTCAGCCCCCTTAAAAAATTGGGACACACTGAATAAAAATTATTCAATTTCCGAAGTTGGTATTAGCTGTTCAAATTTACGAAACATATGCATACATAAATAGGTAAACGGCAAAAAAAAATAATAAATAAAGGAAATGCAAATGTAAAAAAGGAAATGAACAAACAAATAAATATTGGTGGAGTAAGAAATGGACGAAGGAATAAAAAATTAAAATTTTTTCTCCTATCAGGTTCTACCTGTCTATTTGTAGAACCCTTTCGTGTTACAAAACTGAAACCCTCCATATGTCAAATTACTTATTTAAAAATGATAAAAGATCTGATAACATTTACAGATAACGATTGCTTTATCTGAAAAATATCTTTAATATTAAAACTAGTTTTTTATTAAACAATATATCCGTTCAAAACATTATAAGGAAACAAATATATTAAATGTATATTGTTCAAAACCATTATAGATGTTTACTTTCATGTAAAAAATTTTAACTTTACAAATAGAATTTCATCAAAATAATGGCTGAGAAAAATTGTCTAGGGAATCAGTAAAATTTCAGAAACCAGTGTATTTAAAAATAATTGCGCAACTCTATCATTATTGATTATAAATACACAATATGAAAGATATATTTTTATTTCTTATTTAATGCAGTAACTACAATCAATTCAATTTAATCAAACATCTATTATGAGACTAATAGCAATATATTGAAAATTTAAATGTTGAATGTCACAGAATCAATGTCTGTCTGATTATGTTCTAATCCAAACTTCATTTAGGCTTTAAAAGTCATTTAATAACTTTTGAATACTGTAATTTATTTAATAGTGTAATTTATTTTTTTGTTTTAGTATTTTTTTTTGTGTTCTTAAATGATGAAAATAGAACAATTAAGTTTCAAGGAGTTTTGAAAATTATAGCTTTGAATATTTTAAATGACCAAATAATTTTTTTTGTTAGTTTGAATTGCATAAATTGGAAAACATTAAAATTTAGAAAAACAGATGTTTAAAAATCTTCAAATAAACTAAAAAAAAAAAACTTGAAACAATCCATTATAAATTATTACAAATCTAGCCTATTAAAATAATAGAATTTTCATGATGAAGAATTTCCGGTGATTTTTTTACCACCAGCTATAATTTAGCAAATGTCGATAAATATAATGAACTTGAAAAAGTAAAAACAAATGAAGCATCAATAAATAAGTATATTTGAGGGTACTTAAAAATAATAATAAATATAGACAAAGTTCTGGCTGTAATAAAATATTATAAAAAAAAAAAAAAAAGAAAATTAACAGAAGCATTACTTTAATTTGAATATTATGGTAAAAATATTTTTTAAAAATTGTTTTCAGAAATTTTTTGATTTTAATCGCAAGCATTAATAAGAAGTTTCCTAGTATAAATAAATATCTTTATGTTAATAGCTTAAATTGTCTCCTAGCTTTTCATAAATAGGATAGTTGGGAAGAAAATTAAAAATAAAGCTGGAATATTTATCTTAAGAATCCTAATTTCAGAAAAATATTTAAAAGTTCATAAAACTAAGTATCTAGAAATTATCTTTTAGCATGAGAGAAAGAAAACTTAAAATTAAAAAGTATTTATTTCAAATGTTTCCCTTTTAAAGTTTTTCGGATGTAAAAGAATAAATAAAAAATCTTTTCAGTTACTGAAGCACTTCAATTATCTGTGTAATTTCAGTAAGTGAAAACATTGTGAGACATTCACTGAAAACAGATATGGAATTTAAATTATTAAACCAAATACGAAAGAAAGTTTGTTAAGTAATGCACGTCTAATTAAAATCTTAAGAAGCAGTGATATAACATATATAATGAATGATGAGATTATATATATAAAGTCAAATATTACATATATAATGCTTTAACAAGTTTTTAAACATGTTTATTTTCCGATTTATGATTTAAAATGTCAGTAATTTCCCACAATTATGCAAATTTTACATAAAAATAGTTTAAAATGTTCTTAATGCATGTTAATTTCGATAGGTCATTCATATTAATTTATGCATGTATCCCTCAAATGCAAATATTAATCATAGTTTTTTCCATAAAACTATTAATTTATATTAAAATTGGTATGAATTTTCATTTCTTTGTCTGATTTTTTGATGAAATTGGATGAGATTCTTTGTTATACAGTGAGGACAAATTTAAGCCATTGCTTTAATAAGATTAATATCGATTTCTGACATAGTCAGGAAGCATTCTTGTATTAATTTAGTATTTCATCATGAAATAGTCATTAAATAGTCTTCTTTGAAATAGTCATTAAGTAGTCATCATGAAATAGTCATTAATTATTATTTCATCTTGAAATAGTCATCGTGAAATAGTCATTAAGTTTGTCATTAATTATTATTTCATCTTGAAATAGTCATTAAATAGGCATCTTGAAATAGTCATTATTATTTACCTTAAAATAGTCATTAAATAGCCATCTCGAAATAGTTAGTTATTATTTATTCTTGAAATAGTCATTAGTCATCTCGAAATAGTCAATTATCATTTAATCTTGAAATAGTCATTAAATAATCTTATTGAAACAATCATTAAATATAATTTAATCTTGAAATAGTCATTAATTATTATTTCATCTTGAAATAGTCATTAAATGGTCATCTTTAAATAATCATTAATTACTATTTAATTTTGAAATATCCATTAAATAGTCATCTTGAAGTAGTCATTCATTATTATTTCCTCTTGAAATAGTCATTAATGATTATTTATTCTTGAAATAGTCAAATTAATTTATTATTCCATACAGAAATATAATATTATTTCATCATGAAATTCCCCCAATGACTCATAAATATTTTATGATAAATGCATAATTAATTGGCATAAACTTTCTTAAAATACGTATAACGGCTAGAAATAAAGCAGTGAATCTACAAGTATAGCTATGTAGAAGCTATATGTATAACATTCAAAATTCCAATTTTCGAATTACGATGATCACTATCGTTTCAGAAGAAAGAGTTCACAAATTTAAAAATAGCTGGCTGATAAATGTTATGTTTCCTCTCCTTATCCCTTTCAATTATTTTCAGTCAGGTGGAATTCTTGAATAGTTTATATTTAAGCATGTAAATGTGCAGCAAAAATGTGATAAAATATATTTGTTTTAAATATTGTCTTCAGCAGTCAACATGTACCCTGCTGTTAATCAGTTAGGACAATCCATGGAATTTGAAATAATGGACTGAGCTTTACCTACGGACTGCGCCTTGTAGAGATGAACGTAGCAGTTGCTTGGGGGCCTGTTCTTTTCAAACATTTCTCAAAATTCTCAATCCCATAAAAAATACCCAACAACAGCTAATTCTTAACATTCCAGAACCTTCTTACCAAACTGAACATGGAACAGAATCGAAAAAGCCACAGAAATAAACTATTTGCAATGCTTTTATATCCTTCAAAAATCTGGTCGTGGAAAACAGAAAGATTACGCTCTTGGAAGAATTTTTAATTAAAAATAAAACAAATCAACTTTTAATGGTTACGGAATTCAAACAAAAACCATTTATTCATTACTTAAGAAGAAGAAAAATTCTGAAGCAGCAGATAAAGTAATACGGTGCATTTCAATTTACTAACTGTTCTATTCATTTATCTAATAAACCCCCAATTATTCAGAAGCTGAAATTCCCTTTGCTGAAATACCTAAAAGACTAACTGTTAAATCAATCATCCATACTAATCTTATCACGATCAATAATAAAAATAAATTTTAGAGTTGTAAACTTTACCCCTAAAATTTTCAATGAAAATAACTTTAAAAACTCATTCTAAAATATTACCTACTACTGTGCCCAAAAAGTAAGACTAATTTTTTTTTCAAAAACTCTTTATTTATTCTTCCAAATTTATTTCATCGCCTTCAAAGTAATCCCCTCCGGACAATTATTTTCCCATGCATTAAATTAGTTAAGGAAAAAACCCTCTAAATTTTTACAATAAAGATACTCAATAAAAACTATCAATTATTTTCCCGTGATTAGTGAAAAAAAAAAGGAAATGCCATAAATTAGTTGAGGAAAAACCCTCTAAATTTTTTCGATAAATATGATCATCCTTTAAAAGCTGTTTTAAAAGGATTACCTGTAACTACTACTTAAAAATCGAAATAGAAATCGCCATTCTCAAATAAAGACTCACATCAGAACATATTAATAAACTAATTAATGGCAAAACTAAAAACAAATTCCCTATCGGCCTTGATTGTGACAGTAATTGGCCCATTATCAATTAGAAAGAAGGCCCCACATTTCCAAAACCAACTATTTTCGGTAGTAATTGCTTAAAAAGCCTAACTATGCCACAAATAATAATAAACTTTTAATCCTAATCCCTTCACTCTAAATTTCACTTACGCTAACGCCATCAATAACGATCAGTCTCAACTAGCTCCAGCCGTTCAAACTAATTTTGCCCGGTAATCTCTTGCAAGATATTCTACACAAATCTCTCATCGTCATAAAAGGAATTATTAATTATTCTCATCCATGGAAAAATATCAACAATCTTTAGGACAGTATTCTAAATGACAAAAATAATTAATAAAAAATTTGTACTTTTAAGCCCCTTTGTTGAAAAGTCAGTATTGTTTTGATAAATGACAAAAATAATTCAAATTTTCTCATAGAAAATAACCTAATCTACCTAATTCTAAGAATATAAGTTTAGCAGCTATGCTGCCAGGTACTTTGCTAAAGGTCCAACTCTGTTAATGAAAAACAATAATATATTTGAATAAGAATAATAGAGATGAGAATTATAAAATAGAAATCAAACACTAGTAATATAATATCACAACAGGATAATAACAAGTATGGAATCATAAATGTTTTTCAGAACTGACAAATTTGCATACTGCATCACATAAGCTAGGTCAAGTACGAGTTTAAATATTGAAGAACATCAGTTTGTTACCACTGCCATTTGTTACCATTCACCATTAACAATCATCAGTTTGCACATAAGATAGTGTTTACACAGAAACTGCGGCAATGATAACCTCTGTGCACTAAATAAAAATTAATAGAAGTTAGCAGTTGGGTGAAAGAAGAAAAGACAGAAAAATTAAGAAAAATATTAGTGAACCAATAAAAGACTGTTACAAACATTTCTAGCTGAAAAAGCAGACAGTTACTTTTTTGTTGTTGTTGTTGTTACTAATCCTCCTGGTGCAAGAAAGTCTACACTAGGTCCAGAAGATCCCTTTGCAGGCGACTGGGCCATGACTAAGGGCAGCTTCACTTTAGAGAGAAACCATGAGGGCTGAAAGACTGACTAAACCTCAAGACAACACTCTACCATCCTATTAGACCGGACCGGGTTTAAAGTGGATTCCAAGTTTATTTTTATATTTGATTATGGGCCATTATCCAGTTACTTTTTAACTTTGATAATACAAATTTTTAATTATATCTCCTTCTTTATATGTACTGAAAGGTGTCTTTAATGTGATCATCAATTTATCCACAAAAGAAACCAAGAAGAAATGGCAAATCACAGTGGTACTAGGACACTACTGACAAAAAAAAAAAAGAGCCAAGGATTTACTGATAGAGCATATGATCAGTTTCATCCTTATCTTTAGGATTATTTTTAATAATATTAAGGATTTTTAATTTCATATTATCCTTTATTATCTTTTTTTTCTGTGGTTAATGACAATTTTAATAAGTAATTTTATAATTTCAAGATGTCTTTTATTTATAATATCTTTATTTATTATGTTATATGACGTAGGTAAATAGATAAAAGGATATAAGAAAATTAGCATATATTTATATTTACTATGGAGAGCGTAAATTCGTTTGAAAAGACTGTTCTGAAAAATAATTCCACCATTGTTCAATAGATTAAAAGCCGTTTAGGGTTGCATTTTACATTGACTTCAATTTTCTGTGAATATTTATCTTTAAAGCAGAAGTTAAATAAGTAACAGAAGTTAAATAAGAATCTCGCTAGCTTCATCTCTTTAAATGTTCGTCAACTCAATATGATGGCAGTAGCCTACAATAAAGAAGAAAAACAGAAAACTCATCCACTGGTATGATAGTTGTCTTACTATTTGCGATAATTATGGGGAAAAGTAGCATAGATTGCATTAGACTCCTGTTAAGAAAAATTGAAAATTGACTTCTTAAATTTCTATCAAAAGCTGAAAAAATACATCTCGTCTATTGTGGCTTAGAAATACACTTTTGAAATTGAGAAATCTATCAAAATATTTCAAATTTAAAACAATGTTGCTTAATTTCAAGATTTATTTTGACTTTTTATTCCAATTTAAGAAGTCATAGTTTAAGATAAAAGAATGCTTTAAAAAAATGACAAATAATAAGTTTAAAATGAAAAATAATGACTTTTCAAAAATGACAATTCAATAATCAAAATGAATTACTGTATTTTCAGGTCGATTTAAAATGTTATTTTTCAAGTCATTTGGAGAAAAATGCTTAAATTATGGCAAATGAATAGAGGGAAGTAGCTCTCCTTTTACTATTCTTATTGAATTCCTTCTATTAGCTCACACTCTCCATATATATATATATCTTGTTCTAATTTTCAATGGTTCATAAAAAACTTTTTATTCATCTACTCAAGTTCAAATACATTTTTTTTTTTGAACTTGTAGTGGATGACACTGGATGTTAATACAATCTTTTCAAATATTAATTCAGTAATTAAATTTAATTAATTAATTTTTTTTTTTTTAGATTTAAGTTGCATGTATCTACCAATAGATGGTGCCAGATAAACTTAAAAAATGAATGAAAATTATTAATAAAGGTCTTCCGACAATAGAGTGAAAAAAAAGTACGAATTGACTTAAAAAAATTTTTTTTTATATTACTTGTTTTTACTTTTGCATTCCAAATTACCAAATCACAGTTTAAGTTAACAAAAAAATGCTTTAAAAAATGACAAATAATGACAATAGTAAGTTTAAAATGAAAATAATGACTTTACAAAAATGACAATTCAATAATCAAAATGAATTACTGTATTTTTCAGGTCCATTTAAAACGTAATTTTTTTTTTTTTTAAGTCGAGTAAAATGCTTAAATTATGGCAAATAAATGGAGGGGAAGTAATTATCTTTTTTGTTATTCTTATTCTAATGATTTTAATGAAAAAAAATAAGAATTCATGTTATTTTATATTCAATGTTTCATTCCCCGCTAAGCTCCTCATTATCATTTATACTTAGCCTCAATTGCATTTTTCCTAGACCACTGAATTTTAAATTCTTTTAAATAATTATTTTTAACAACAATTTTAATTTCCATTTTCTTTATTCTAAGCGTTATTTTTTTTATTTTATTATATCAGTAGAAAAAGTATGACATTTTGATAAAGAAAATGCAAATCAATAGTTGAAACGAGTTGTATGTGGTCGTACAGTTTTTATTTTTAATGAAGCATCTTGATTTGTGAAATTCGTAAATCTAAATTATAAATTAAAAATGCTACATGTTCTTTTCCATATCATTAGAATTCTTTTCCATATCATTAAACGAGCAAGTTGTCAGTAACAACTTTTGTTGCAAAAAAGAATTCAAGTGAAGATAAACTACAAGCAATTTTGAATGATTTTATTTGTTTCAAAAAAATTTTTCAAGATTTAATTTATTTCTGCATCATCATAAGTAATCTTTAATTTATAACTTCGCTAAAAAAAACTAAACAAAGGCTGTATTTTTGTGTATTAGAAGATAAATATTCATATTCGATTATTAAAAAATTATGTGAAGAGGAGCATTTTAATATTTTTACAACTAAAATAAACGAAGCATCTTGACTTATGAATTTCGTAAGCCTAAATTAAAAAGGCTACGCGTTCCTTTCCATGTCATTAAAGGAGCAAGCTGTCAGTGACAACATTTGGTGCAAAAAGAAATCAAATAAATATAATTTACAAGAAATTTTTAATGATTTTATTTATTTCAAAAATGCAAAGGATGCTCTAACATATTTGTAACGATTTTGAGTTTCTCCAATAATTTAATTTTAATGAATAAAAAATGCTAAATGGCATCCAATCGGTATAGTGTTTAATTATTGTCTGCATTATTAAAATTAAATTTCAGTTTATAACGTCGCTGAAAAAAAAAAAACGAAACAAAGGCTATATTTTTGTGTATTAGAAGATAAATACTCATATTCGATTATTAAAAAAAGATGTGAAGAGGAGGATTTTAATATTTTATTAATATAATAAGGATTCCCCATGTTTTCCCATAACAAGATATAGCCAATAGGGAAAAGTTCAAAGTTGATGGATCCTCCTTTTAAGGACGGGTTGACTCTTACGTTAGACTTTGGACTGGTTGGACTCACTTTTGGCACAGTTTTGTTCGCCCGTTAGACTTTAAACCGATAATGGGAGAGGGAGAAAAAGAAAAGATAATGTTTAAAGTCGAGTGAAGAGTACCAGGCAATAATATAATTATTAAATAATTATTGTTAGTTAATAAATGACAAAAATTTGATTAAAAAAAGTAACTTCAAACTATAACTAACTGGTAACTAGTTTAACTAGTTGTATAGATGCAAATTTCAATAAGATCTTTAATCATTTTATTTACAGTACTCAATACAAGATTTTTTACTTACTTTTTATGTTTATTCTTTAATTTACGGAAGGTACAAAGACCCTTAAATGAACTAGCTTTTAAGATGATTTTTTTAAATTTATTATTTTATTATCTACTATTTTATTTATCTTTTTTATGTTTATTCTTTAATTTACGGAAGGTACAAAGACCCTTAAATGAACTAGCTTTTAAGATGATTTTTAAATATTTGTTATATATTTTTGTTTTGGATGTTATGTATTACAGTTGTGAAGTGTTTTCTTAAAAATTTTAATAAATCTAGCAGCTAAACATCGCGTTTTTATTTTGAAAATAATTTAGCTGGAATCCATGAACAACACTGAATCAAGACCACACACATATCCGGCCTCAACATTTACTAAAAAAAGATAATAAACATGAAAATTTACATTTGGCCAGTAAAAAGGTAAACAATTTCATATTCAACAAATATACGTACATCTCTTATTATATCTAAAGATGCATTTTATAATTTAAAAGATAATCCGTCTCCTCAAAAAATCCATCACAAAACTTTTGTGCATTTCGATAAAAAATTTAAACAAAATTATAAAATCTGACTTAAAGCTAAAAAGACTACGTACATAAAAACAATCAGCCTTAAACTATGTTCAAATCGTTGTATAAAAATTATTTTGCAAGTAAAAAATGGAGGCATGAAAGCATAAAATCGAAAATGATCGATTAACTACCGAAAAACAGGAGAAAAAAAGCTAAAATGTTGATACAGAGATAACCAGAGAAATTTGTTTTAAAGTGTCATAATTATTATTAGATTCTATTATAAACAGAAAGTTGGAACAAAGTAAATAAGGAAAGTTGTAACAAAATATCAAAATCAATTCGAATTACTATAAGGAATATGTTTAAAAACAATTATTTAAAAAAATCAATTTATATGGTGTTAAGTTCCATCAAAATTGACTACAAGTAATAATATAAATCTGCTGCTTTTTTACGTGGAAAAAATAATAAAACCATAACTAAAATTATTCTATTTACTTACATCCCACTCAAGCCCCCAGACTAGTTTCTCATGAATTATTGGGCATTTGAACTTTTAAACAATCTTTTTATAAATGGAACCTCAAAACAATGGCGGAACTGTGGAGAGTGGTGGAAATATGATTAAAAAAAAAAACCCAACCTTGATATTTTAAGTAAATCTCTTATCTTGAAAATCAAAATGTCATATGATAGCTCAACAAAAGGATTATCAGACTGCATATAATTGAAAATAAAATTTTTATCATTGATTAAGTATATTTTCTTTTTTTCAAAATAGTTACAAAAATATTAACACCGCTTGTAATTTTTTGTGTGTTTTTAAAAGACAGAAGATAATTTTAAGTATAATTATAAATTATTTTAAACAAAAGAATGATATATTTCAATTGATTGTGTACAAATCATACGGTAAAGAAACATAATTATGCCTTAAATTGATGCTTTGTAAATCGAGAATTTTAATATTAGAATTATACACGTTAGCCAAAACAGGACAAGCAAAAGTAATAATAGATCGAAGGATAGTGATGTATAATAGAATTTTGCTATTCTATCTCTTTGAAGAGTCTCTGTTAATCAAGGGGAAAGATTTAAAGAGCCATACACGAAATTTAAGCTATGTGTGTGTGTGTGTGACGCAATGTAAGAAGTTGGTTCACATTAATTCCAAGGGCACATTAATTGGTGGCTTACACTATCCTTCCAAGTTAAGATTTGATAGGACTGCCCCAGTTTTATCAACGTTTAAAGCAATTTTCCAAGTATCGAACCAGTTATTAAGGAATTTGAGATAGTTTGTAAGAGTGGTGGCAAGGAAGTTTGGATTTTTATTTTTGCAGATGATTAACACGCTTTCCGCATAAATTGCAGTGTGAATTTTGGGCTTAGTGGGAATTTCAGTGATGTAAGGAGAGATTTTAATTCCCTGAAGTATAGCTGGAGCATTGTTTTTAATTGAAGAGTGTGCTTTATTAATCTGGACATTGTCTTTCCGATCCCAAAGATAAGAATGTAATATATGTCGGCGGAAAGTTAAGTTTAATATGGTTAAAATTCAAACCACTTCTTCAAACCCGATCAAAAGCGTTTTTAATGTCCAGTAAAACAAGCATCCTTGCCTTAAATTCTGAAATCTTGCTGTAATGTATTCAGTAACTGGCGTGTAGCATATATGGTGTGTAATTGGCAAAAATGTTTCTTAAAGCCAAATTGTTAAAATCGATCTGAAAGATAAGAACATAATATATATCGGCGGGATGTTATGTTTAATGTGTTTAAAAATTAAACCACTTTTCCAAACAAGATTAAAATCTTCTTTTTAATGTCTATGAAAACAAGCATCCGAGCCTTCCTTATTCTGAAATCCTGCTGTAATTTATTCAGTAACTCTGAGCATATGGTGTGTTGTTGGCAAATTTTTATTAAAGCCAATTTGTTAAAGGTTTAAAGTGTCATTATCACCAGAGACCATTTCATTTAATTTAGATGAAATAAGGGTTTCGGCAATATGAATAACAATTTTTTCCAAGAATTTGGGGAATGTTTGTATTCTAGAATTTTATCTATAAGATAGCAAAAAGCGATGATCGCAAATAGCTGGAAACTGTGCATTATTTTGTTCTAAATTTCGTCAAGTCATATTGACCAACAAGAAAATTAAAATAAACACATGAATAATTTTCGTTAAAATTTGGCAAAAAATTACAAGAAAGGAATTTTGAACTTGACTTCATGGCTTACTTTACCAGCTGGCCCATGTAAAAACATTTTGAAATTTGTGTAAAATGTACCAATCAAATAAACTATGCACCTAATGTGAGATATTTTACTCAGAGGATTAAAAAGTAGGCTTACCTGATTCCAAACTGTACTGGACATTTGTATTTGGGCACAGGGAAGGAAACCCCAAGTTCTGCAAGTGGTCGAATTCCTTTCCAGAGGCGCTGCCCTCTGATATCCGGTACTTGCTCTCTGAACTGAGGAAGCACGCCTCGAGTCTGGGTTCGCAGAAGGAAGAGACGAATCCTTCGAATTCCAAGATGATATTCATGCTCTTGGAAGGTGACTTTGATCTTATGTGATCTTGGGCGGTTATGGTGATGTTGGCGAAGATTCGTCGAGGTCTCTTGCCTGCAATTGAAAGTTAGACATTAGTAATAGAATTAGATTACAATGGAATTCTATGGAATACGTAGAATTATTTTTCAATTCCTTTTATTAGCTCACACTCTCTCTATATATATCTTGTTCAAATTTTCAATCGTTATTAAAATACTTTTGATTCATCCACTCAAGTTCAAATATATTTTTTTGAACTTGCGGTGGATGACACTGGATGTTGATACAGTTTTTTCAAATATTAACTCATTAATTAAATTTAATTAATAAATTTTAGTTTTTTTATATTTAAGTTGCATATATCTACCCATAGATGGCGTCAGATGTAAGAGGAAAATT
Source organism: Caerostris extrusa (assembly GCA_021605095.1). NCBI lineage: Eukaryota > Metazoa > Arthropoda > Arachnida > Araneae > Araneidae > Caerostris > Caerostris extrusa. The sequence goes on from BPLR01007279.1 coordinate 104,754, forward strand.
TCAACTTTATTTATAAAGGACTTTTCTGGAATATAATGAAAAAAAGTTGGAATTGACTTAAATTTTTTTTTTTTTTATATTACTTGTTTGTTATGAATAACTAATATACTAAACAAAGATGTTTTGTAAGGATAAGACATCTATCTTCAAAAAATGCATGGCATTTCAACGTTACAACGAATAAATGCGTTAAACTATAACAAAACTTATTTTAATCTCATGCTCAAAGCAATCTCAAGGTGTTTTTTTTGGAGGGGGGTTTCTTTCGCGTGAAAAATATTGATATTGAAATATTGGTATATAAATAACAAATTGTCTATTTACCAGACACATGTTGAGCTACCGCTGCCCCACTAATTTTCATATCGTATTATGCTGTAACATTTTTTTTATGCATACTGCATAATCTTATTGAAAAAGGACTTTTGAGACCTTTTTGAAAATTGTTTTTAAATTTTTACTTTGGAAAACAGCTTGTATATGGTTTTATTTAAATGGAACGCTATAGTCAAAGGGATACTTATCACTGCTTTGCGAATTTATAATTTATCACTGCTTTGTAAATTCATAACGGTAGTTTAATTATAACTTTTTAAACAGTACTTCAAAACTTATGTAAATGACTATGGATAGAATCTTGTTTCCTGTTACGTGTTTCTTAACTTATAAATTCAAACATTATATTGGTTTATTTTAAACATGTTGTTAAGATTATATTTAAAATGTAAGCTTGGTATAAACTATTAAACTAGACTTTCACTTATAGGATTATTATAAATAACTTACTTCGAATACTTTTGGAGCGAATTCTTTCATGCTAAACTAATTATATCATCTTTATTAAATGTGTAAACAGTCAATAATTATATCTTGATCTGATCTGAATTAAGAATTAAGCCTAGATATTATAATACACTTTAGTTAAACTTTTTTTGCTGTATGCACAACAAGATATCTAAAAAACCATACTATTGTAAAATAGTATTAAAATTCAAATAGTTTGCATTGATGGCATGTAATATTTTTTGTTTAATTTTAAATTGTGAGTTGGGTATAAACTATTAAGCTTGTCTTTCATTTATAGGATTATTATAAATAACTTAATTCGAATATTTGTGGAGTGAAACTTTTTATGTAAAACTAATTATAAAGTTTTAACTAAATGTCTATACAGCCAATAATTATGTATCTATATGCTGTAAACTAAGAATTCAGCATAGAAATTATAATACTTGTTATATTGTTGCATACACAGCAAGATATATTAATACCCAAATATTATAAAAAAGGATTAAAAATTAAAACAGTTTGCAATGACGGTATGTGACTGTTCATAATTATTAGCACTTATTATCATTGATATGACTTTCACTTGACGCATTGTAATATAAATAATCCATGCATAAAAAAATCAAGCTCTTTAAAGATTTATCTTAATAACTTTGGCATTTTCCATTAACAAGAAAATGTAATTAACAGCAATTTTAAATTGTTAGGAATCGAAAAAATGCATAATAAAGTTCTTATCTAAGATTATGTGAACCCTAATGTCAATTATAATTTCTTCTTAACTGAAAATCGATATCGGTTTCAACTAATGATGGATCACCCGTCGGAAATACTAAATTTGATAATTACTCGTAATCTATTTTAAAAGTCATTACAAATTTTAACTAAGCTTATAGAGTGATGCTGGGTTTTTTTTAATTCTTAAATATACCATTTTTAGATGAATTTTCAAATTATGAATAATTAATCTCAAAAACCAATTAAAAAACCTCAAATTTAATAAGAAAAACTGATATAGTTATTGTCAAAATTATATAAATGTAATTATTATGGACTTCATTTAAAAATTATTTTTAAATTTCAAATAAAGCAAAAGATGTGATATTTTAAAGATTTTATCTCAGACGTAAAAGTCATTCTTATGTAAAATTTGCATTTAATATTACTACAAAAATTAACCCAATTTATTGAAATTCAGCAAAATTCTGAGGAATGCTTTGTTACTAAAATACTTAGCTTCCAACCGGATTTATATTGCCTTTTTTTTCATTTTGATGGTATATTATTTCAAGTTTCCATTTCTACTTTATTTTACCATTGCATAAATTATAATAACATTATGGTAATTTGGTGAATATGAATAACATTATAGTTTCGATACATAATATTAAATTTAATAAAAATTTTGACAAATTTAATACAAGGTAATAAAGCTCAGTATAAAATTAACATTAGAGCATTCGTAATGAAATTTATATATTCTTTTTAATGGCTGGCGCGAAACAGGCGACAGAAACATGATTGGCCCCGCTCTATAGTAATATTAGACCAGGACTTACAGCTTAAAAGTGGATTCTGAACCACTATAAACATACATGGTACCGCCGGGAATCGAACCTGAAAACTGCAGCAACACAGGTTTACTATTACACATACACATACACACACACACACACATATATATATATATATATAAACTCATGTTTGTGAAAATTGCAAAACCATGAAGGAATCGTCATAATTGAATGAAATCTAATACACAGTTGAGTGGCAGTGGTACAAATAAATGATTAAATGTTCAAAGCAAACAAACAATAACAAGAGATCGGAATCAGTATTTTGTGTAGCCACCACGTGCCACAATAAGTACTGCTACACGACGTGGCATGGAGTCAAACAAATTTTGAATGTCTGTCTGAGGAAGAGCATTCCATATTGTTTGTATGCGCACCCAAAGTTCGTCTGCAGAAGCAACAGGACGAGGATCACGAGCGAGACTCCGACCAACGAAATCCCCACACATGTTCAATCGGCGACATATCCGGGGAATACGCAGGCCAAGGAAGAAGCTGTACCTGCCGCGTTGCAAAGAAGGATTGAACAGTCCCTAGCGATATGAGGGCGGGCATTGTCCTGTTGAAATACAGCGCCTGGCAAGCTTTGAAGGAAGAGAACAGCTTGGGGCTGTAGAACTTCACTGATGTACCGGTTGCTGTTCAGATTGCCCACAATTCTTAGCATTGAGATCGTCCATGATATGCTATGGCACCCCAGACCGTAACTCCGGGTGTTCGTCCGCTGTGGCGTTCGTTAATGCGTTCCGGAAGGTGGCTTTCACCGGCATAGCGTCTGACACGAATGCGGCCATCATGGTACCTCAAATTAAAGCGGGATTCGTCAGAAAACACGACATGCCGCCTATCAGCACGCCAGTCTCTATGCTGAGCGGCACATTGTAGCCGCAGGCGGTGATGGTTTAGCGTGAGACGGATCCTGTATAAAGGAATCCTTGCGTGCAGTCCACGCTGCAGCAGACGTCTACGAATTGATGAAGCACACAATGAAACACCTGTAGCCATTGACCACTGTGCTTGCAATTGCCTAGAGGAAGCTGTACGGTCCGTCAGCGCCATGCGGACCAGGTGTCTATCATCGCGAGCTGACGTCACATTTCGGGGTCCACTCCCGGATTTCCGAGTTGTCCGACACTCGTCCGTCCACTGCTTCCAAAAAGACGCATCACTGTGCTGCTGTTACGCAGCACACGAGCGGCTATTGCATGATAAGACAATCCAGCTTCACGAAGGCCGATGATTCTCCCCCGTTCAAACTCTGTAAGTTGTTCAAATCTCGCTCTCTTTCGTCGAAGAGGCGTAATAAGTAACGATTGAGCTAACGTTTACCACTAGCATATAACCACCGATAACCATACTCGCCTCGCTACAGCCGTTTATTTATTCGGATTCCTCCACCGTTCAGAGGGCGCTGCTCAGCATACGCATGCGCTACGGATTTGAAATTCTAGTCATTTGCCTATCATGTACTAATTTACATTTCCGGAAAATTTCAGCTCACTCGCGTAAGTCCTTCATGGTGTTGCAATTTTCACAAACATGAGGTTATATGTGTGTGTGTGTGTGTGTGTGTGTGTGTGTGTGTGTGTGTGTGTGTGTGTGTGTGTGTGTGTGTGTGTGTGTGTGTATAATAAATCTTTTTATTTGAGTAATCATACCGATTTTTTTCTATATTGGTCTGCTTGTCTCGTCGAAAAAGTGTAAGAATTTTTTTTTTCATAGAACCCAGAAAGAAATTGCGATTTATGAAGGAGTTCATTTCCCATTAGCGCAAACAGGAAGTGAAAATATCACTCTATAAATTCATTGAGACACACTATAAGTTCTACTTTACAAACAATGAAGATATCTTACTTCTGGATTTAAGGCATGATATATGTCTTTGCTTTAAACAGATGGTTGTGGTCAACTGAATTTCTCTTCTACTAAGTAGAAGATATAAATTTTATATCTGATTATTAACATTTTAATATTTAATTTATCATTTTAAAATTTATCATTATTATTAATATTTTATTTACTTTCATTTTGGGCGCCAGGTCCTTCACAGAAGCAGGAAAATGTTTTAATTAATTTCTAAATCGAAAACCTGATAATAATCTTCTTTCTTATAAATTATAAAAAAATTTCATTTTAAATGATAATATTAAACCAATATATATAAATCTGGTATAGCAAGTTTAATCGATTAATAATTTTTAATTAAATCAGCTGGAGCCTGAATGGCTGAGTGTCTAGCGTTCTGTGCCACAGGTTTCGGGTTCGAGTCCCGGAGGTGCCATGGATGTTTGTAGTTATTCGGAATCCACTTTAAGACGTAGGTCCCGGTCTCCTATGACTGTAAGAGCGTCACGGAGCAGAAGTCAGACTTCTACCTACAGGTGCTCCATCAGAATAGAAACTGCACCACTCTTCCCTCCTTCCATGAGGGATACAACAACAACAATTAAATCAGCTATCATATGACTGAATTTGAATAAATTGAAACAGAACTGAATTTACTATATATCTCAAATGCTAAATTGCTAATTTCTATACATTTTATATAATAGAAATTGTTAATTTAATTTAACTGAAAAATAAATAATATAGATGAGCAGATCTTTTGTTAACAAATTCATAAATATAGGCTGCAAAGTTTATTATTTTAAATATCTAATCAGGAAAATTCAATTTCTATCCTTACAAAAAAAAAAATCTCAGAAAGTCTTGCGAAATCTAATATATACTAGGAATTATTTTTAACATTCTGTGTTATGCTAGTTTTTATCAAGATCAAGTTTTTGATGCAGGATAAAAAGAGAGAGTTTTGTAGATCATAGAATAGATATTGTAAAATAAATTTATTTTACCATGCACTTTAAAAATGTCTGCACAGATTGCTCTGTAATTTCTAATTTTAAAGGATTTTGCAATCTTGCAGAATGTATGCCAAAAACCCGATTTTGCCAGATTAAAATGAAATTTTTGCTAAATGTTTCTAATTAATATATTTAAAGATTTATTCAAATTATTTAGTGAATGAAAGATTTAGGCTTTACATTAAGATTGTCAATTTTAATAGAAAAATACAACGGGCCTGATGGCCGAGTGACTAGCGCTCGGTGTCACAGGTTTTGGGTTCGAGTCCCAGCGATGCCATTGATGTTTGTTGTGGTTAGGAATCCCTTTAGACCGTAGGTCCCGGTATAATATGACTGTTGGGCATAGGGCTGACAACCCAATCCCGTGAAAAGAAAAACATCTCTCGTCTCGTAATGTGCCAATAGGCAAACGGCTTTGGCCCACCATGGGGCTGTTTGGCCCTGATGATGAGGATGATGGTGAGAAAAATATAATTTTTTTGTTTAATGATTAATAAGATACATTTAACTTTTGTTTAAATCGTTTTTATGTAACATGTGTAAAAACTACAATAGAATTACTAAAATTACGAAAAGGAATATTAACTTTCTATTTGAAACTTGTCAAAATTCTAACACTGTGTTTTTAAGAATTGTAGATTTGATATGTTCTCGCTCATTTTCTACTAATGCATGAATTTCTAATGATTGTTTTCGTAAATATGTGTTAAACATGATAAGTAACAAAATAATTTGAAGAATCAAGAGTTTTAAAAATCGTATTCAAATGAAAAAATCACCATATGATTCGGCCAAGACAAAAACTTTGTTTTAATTGATTTTGCTTTGAGATAATTAAAATTGTTGAATTGCATCAATTATTAATTCAATCATTATTATTTTTTTTATAAATTTATTAATTTTTCAGATATGTGCTAGTACTTCCAGTATGAATTTTTAATTTTGTAACTATATTTGGAATTTTGCAAGTCGTCAATCAATTAAATGTCAAGGTTCAATGTCGTCAAATATTTCCACTTTGTTATTATACCTATATTGTATCACTTAAAATTTAATGTCATATAAATTTTCCAATATATACATGTTTTCTTTAGAATTTGAAATTGGCAATTGAACATAGTATAATTTATGTTATATCCTTTACCGTATAGATTTATTGAGAATAGGGTTTTATTTATTTTTAAGATCTTTTCTGTACAGCTTATAGATTTTGCAAAATAACTTATGTTTAAAAGCACCTATTTTATAGCTCTCTTTTTATATTTTTAAAATATTTCATAGAAAATATTGCGCCCCAATAATAATGTTTCGCCTCATAAAATGAAGTACATTTATTACTAGACATTATTGGCATATGTAAACCATTTTCTATTACATCCCATATAATAATATAGATATTTTGCTATTTGTCTAATTTTTATCACAGTCTTCTTTTTCCAAAGTTTAGCGATAAAAATGACCTAATTCCTAGAAATTTTGGAAGTCATTTCGATATTTGTATCTTTAACAATTTGAGATCGATTTAGAAAATATTATGGCGTTGAAAATTTTCCTCAATATTTTGTTCTTTTCTTTTTTTTTTTCTTATCCCACTTGGTGGACAGCTACATCTAGATCAGTCCAAGAACCTGTGTGGTATCATGGAAGGAGGAAATGAGGGACAGCTTCTGTTGTGATGGAGCACTTATAGGCAGAAGTCTGATTTGACCCCATGACGCTAACGAAGGAGGGCAGTGCCTTCCGAGAGGACTATTAGAGGTATCCCAAATTTGCATATCGTATGGTAGAAAACCCGGAAAACTCAAACCATGTAGTCCGTCTAACGAGGCAAAAGGCTGAGCATCAGAAACGCCATTGAGACGCCTCGTCTTTTTGAAACAGTCTCTACAACCAGAACAGGGTTTAGATGAAAGAGGCCCTAGGCTATTTCACTTATGAGGCCCTTTCACCTCCCATTTTTAAGTTTATAAATTACTTATTACGATTGTTTATTATTCATATGTGTAGAATTTCTCCTTATTTTTGATTCAGTGTTCTAGTGTTTACTGTTTTTAGAATAGTGCAATTCTAATTTCACTAACAATTTGAATGTAGGCCCCTCTTGATCTTGAGGCCCTAGGCTGAAGCCTAATTAGCCTATAGAAAAATTCGGCCTTGTCTATAACAAAGCAGCCAGTGATTGAAGCCTCCCTCCCTCATGCTCACCAGCAGAGGGAGTTGTCACTGAGCCACGAGTCGGGCTGTTCTTTTCTTAAGGCATTTATCTGTTCATTCTCTTTAAATATGGTAGAGATAGAAATTGCAAAATTATTGTCTTCCTTTGCCGTATTATAGAGTACCTTTTTTCCCTGAATCAATCCAACAAAATTATCTTGTATTTATGTTATGTTAAATTGCAAAAGTTATCAAAAAAGAATAATTTTAAAAGTATGAGAAACTAGAAAACTCGAAACCCATTATTTGAAAACAAGAAAGCACAGTATTTTTGCTGATTTATGTGACTACTGTACTATAAATATGTATATACATATTAAAAGATGAATGGATGTAACTGCATGAGCAGACAATAAAATAAACTTATATATTTATACAAAATATACAAAACTAGGGTGTGAAAGTGTTCAGCAAACTGGAAAAGAAAATTATAACAACCTCAGAACAGATTTATCAGGCAGTAGATGCTATCAGGATATTACAAACTATGTTTTTCTGCCTGATGGAGGACTGAATCAAATCAAAACACATCTAGAGAAGTATTCCGATAACAAGGAAGAGATAAAATTACCTTCCGCTTACAGTTTAAAAGTGTAAGAATAAAAATTCGGCCCAGTAACTTCTTTTATAGAAATTCGAGTCAAGTGATAAAGCCAACAAATGGCACGTATTATGGTTTTGAATGTTATTATAGTTTTGTTATGAGATTTGAATGTGAAACATGAAAATCAATTACACGTACTGAATTCTGCTGTGGCACTGTTATAGAAATTAACTGAGTTCATAATTCATTGTTTTCCTTTTTCTTGATTTCTATATATATATATATATATATATATATATATGGCGAATATATCTCAAATA